>CM070876.1:82546120-82743620 GCA_036365515.1 Torymus aiolomorphi
GTGGAGGTTTTAAGATGCATAAGTGGACGAGCAACAGCGAGTCCGTTATGCGCACTATACCAGCGTCAAGCCGACAGGAAGGAACAGTAGACCTCAGCTCACGTGCACCACTGAAAACGTACACCAAGACCTTAGGTTTAATTTGGAACCCTAGTTCAGACACATTTAGCTTTAATGTCAATTTCGACCGAATTCCGCCTGAAGTTCTGGCAGGGCGCACGGCGCCTACCAAACGGCAGATGCTTGGTTTCATTATGTCCATCTTTGATCCGCTCGGCTTTCTGTGCCCACTCACCGTGCGGAGCCGTATCATTCTCCAAGCAGTATGGAGAAGCGCCATCGAATGGGACGACCAGTTGCAAGACTCGGAGCATTTGAAGTGGAAACAATGGATTCACGGACTTACTAACGCAAAGGGTATCGAGATGCCGCGTCGTTTTTTGAGTCGACTGACACCAGTCCGCCGAAACGAACTCCACGCCTTTAGTGACGCAAGTCTGGAAGCATACGCCACGGTCGTTTACCGAAGGACCGAATTCGAGGATGGGCGTTTCGAGGTACCATTCGTTGCCGGTAGAGCGCGTGTAGCTCCCATCAAATTGACATCGATACCCCGGCTCGAACTGCAAGCGGCTGTAATGACCGCACGACTAGCCTCATCCATACAAAAGGAGACGGACGTGAAATTCGACTGTCGAACCTTTTATACAGACTCCCAAACCGTACTCAAGTGGATTCAAGGGGAGCCTCGCAATTTCAAAGCCTACGTCGCATTTCGGCTAGGCGAGATCGAAGAATTAAGCGGACCAGCTGAATGGCGGTGGATTAAGTCTGCCGACAACCCAGCAGATGACGCAACCCGCGACATATCAGTAGACCTTAGCCCAATGCGCGATGGTTTAAAGGCCCACGCTTCCTGCACCTACTGGATCCTGAAATCGGGTCTGCAGATCCACCAGGCGACGGGTGGCACGCCGAAGGAGATGGCGCCGAGTATTCTCACGACGTGAATTATACGCATCGGCCGAAAGCGTGTGAGCACCTCCCCGATGTCAGTCGATTCTCATCCCGCCTGAGACTTTTGCGTTCCACGGCAAGAGTACTGCAATTTATTGATATTTGCAAGAAATGCTCACCTGCTGCAGCGGCCTTGCCTACAAAGCTAATCACTCGAGCAAACACGCTCTGGTTGCTGCAATCGCAAAAGGACGCTTTCGCTCCCGAAATCTCGGATATCGGAAAAAATCGACCCCTTTCTAAGAGTAGTAAAGTGCGTCAATTAACTCCGTACTTGGACCAAGATGGGCTATTGAGGGCCGAAGGCCGCATCAGCGAGACCGCGAGCGTGTCAAACTCCGTAAAAAATCCGATTATTTTAAGCGGGGACCACCCATTTACCAAGCTCGTCATTAAAGAATACCATACTAAATTCCAACATGGCAATAACAATACCGTTATCAACGAAATCCGCCAGAAACTCTGGATCACGAAGTTGCGAGCTACCTTAAAATCGGTCGTGAGCAAGTGCCAGTTTTGTCGAGTAAGGCGAGCCCTCCCACGGCAACCGAGAATGGGCGACCTACCTCGCGCACGGCTCGCACATCATCACCGACCGTTCTCCTTCTGCGGAATGGACTACTTTGGTCCAATGACTGTGACTATCGGCAGACGTCGTGAAAAGAGGTGGGGTGTACTGTTTACATGCCTAACGACACGAGCCGTACACGTGGAGTTGGCAGCCTCGCTAAGCACGGACTCAGCAATAATGGCTTTAAGAAGGATGATCGCTAGAAGAGGGCAACCCTTAGAGATATACAGCGACAATGGAACGAATCTGCGAGGAGCCGCCGCAGAACTACGAACAGCTATACGTGACATGAATGAGCTTGAACTCCACGACCACGCTGCAAATATCGGAGTTACATGGAAATTTATACCCCCAGCAGCTCCGCACATGGAAGGCAGCTGGGAGCGATTAGTGCAAAGCATAAAAAGAGCTCTCAAAGTGACACTGACCTCGCTGTCTCCGAAAGAAGAGGTCTTACTCACGTTAATGGCGGAGGCCGAATACACGGTCAACTGTCGTCCTTTGACGCATATTCCGGTAAGCGTTACGGACCCAGAGGCTCCTACCCCCAACCATTTCCTGTTGGGATCCTCAGCGGGAAATCCTTGCGCCGGCAAGTTCGATCAAAGTAGTCTTTGCTCTAGAAAGCAATGGCACTTTGCGCAATTCATGGCAGACAGCTTTTGGAAGCGATGGGTGAGAGAATACCTACCCCTATTAATTCCGCGAAACATCTGGCAAAAGGAGGTGGAGGCATTGAAGTTAGGCGATCTGGTGCTTTTGGTAGACTCAGCGCTACCGAGAAACACTTGGCTGAGAGGCAAGGTTGAGGAGATCTTTCCTGGCAAGGATGGCAGAGTGAGATCGGCTAAAATCCAAACTACGCGGGGCATGTATATACGCCCGAGCTCCAAGCTGGTACGGTTAGCGGTCGATGAAACCTCGAAGTAGTACAGGGTAGCGACCCTGTACTAGGAGGGAGAATGTGGACGACCGCGCCTGGTAATGCGGACGACCTTAAGGGAGATGTCCGTACAGGTGTCAAAATCCCCGGTAATGCGGACTGACCGAGGAAGGGACGCCTTCTGAGGTCGAACGCCCGTACGGGTGGTTTCGCGAGCACCGGTAATGCGGACTGGTGAGATGTCATCGAAGTCTGTACGGTGCTTGCGTTTCTTTCAGACTCACGATTCACAATTTCTTTTCTTAATATTCCTAGGTCTAATTTACGTTCTTGTTTTAGGTTTGTAGCCCTTGTTTTTGCCGCGTTTGTATTTTATGTCTGTTCCAGAAACCAATAGGAAGACGGGAGTACAGGCCGCTGTGGTCGAAGGCGCACGCGTGCGAGTGCGGCGTCATGCGCAGCCAATGAAGAGAGGGGGGGTCAGGCATGGTAGGCAGCGACGGAGGCCGAGCAGCTCAGTACTCGCTCGAGCGTCGCCTAAGCAACACCCGAGCTGACATATATATATACGCGCTGATTGTTTACATGTATATACGTACGTGTGTGTATCTTCTGTTTACAAATAAAAATAAGATAGTTTCTTTTTCTTCTTTTGTTTTGGAGCCCAAGACCGTCCTACACTGACTCCTTAACACTGTCCGTATTTGTGTGATTTGTGTGCTCTTTCTGCAATTTCGGATCTAAGAAAAAGGTTCTAACCTTAAAAATAATAAATTGCTATTACAAAACAAAAGCACACAACAGGCTATTACAAAACAAAGATCGACGCAAAGCGCATAGCGCATGTCATTTCCATTTTCTAGTATACATAAATACGTTCCCGAATAATTACGATTTTAAAAGAGGACTTAAATAGTTTTAACCACAAATATCACTGAAATTCATAAACGAATTCTTTTACCCTAAGAATTCTTGTAATAAATCATATACAAACTATACATCTCTACGAAATTTAAAAGAAATTAAAACAATTTTAATATAGTTATATTGTGCGACAGCAAAGAAAGTCATTTTCAAAAATACTAAAATTTTAAATATCAAACATGTCAAAAAATAACAATATAATCTACATGAAATTTTACATAGGTGCTGCCTATATCGCATACAAAGTATGGGTTTGAAGTTTGCAACGTTGCGATCCAACGAAAATTCGATTTTCGAAAAAACACTTTTTTTCACGTGAATGACATAATATACTATAAATAATGGAAGAATACATGAAAATTGATTAAAATAAATCAATTCCAAACTACCCCCCACCCCTAACACGGAATTCGTAAGATGACCTAAGGCAAAAAAATTATCTCATTGCGGGGTTTGGCATTTTCAAACTTTTTAAAGCTGGAATTACTTTTTGAGCATACAAACTACATGTAAAAAAATTACGAACCAAATCGACTCCCCAGAAAACCCCCAAACAGCTTATTATATAGGGGTCCTCACGGAAAAACAATTCTCACTCCGCGGCGTCTGGCATTTCCAAACTTTTTTAAGCTGGAATTCTTTTTTGAAAATAAAAACTCCCTGTAAAAGAATTACGAACCAAATGAACTCTCTGGAAAACCCCCAAACAGCTGATTATATAGGGGTCGTGACGGAAACAAATTCTCGCTCCGCGGTGTCTGGCATTTCCAAACTTTTTAAAGCTGAAATTACTTTTTGAGCATAAAAGCTCCCTGTAAAAAAATTACGAACTAAATCGACTCCCCGAAAAACCCTCAAACAGCTGATTATATAGGGGTCGTGACGGAAAAAAATTCTCTCTTGGCGGCGTTTGTCATTTCTAAAATTTTTTGCTGGAATTGTTTTATCAGCATACAAACTACCCGTAAAAAAAATTACGTACCAAATCGACTCCCCGAAAGGCCCCCAAACAGCCGATTATATAGGGATCGTGACGGATAAAAAATTCTCTCTCCGCGGCGTTTGGTATTTCCAAACTTTTTATTGCTAGAATTATTTTATATATCTAACAGTAAAAATAACTTACATATCTCTTTACTTTGTCATCGTTGAGATTCATTTGTTTTTTAATAAAACGTAAGATACATATAAAGTAAATATTAATAAATTCTGACGAAATTTATTAAAAAGTTAATAAATTTCTTCATAAATACTCATAATTCGCTCTATTCTCCAAAGGAACATTTTTTTATTATCTTCTATTAATTACGAATATTGAGAGGAAAATCCTAGACGAAGAAAAATAATTACTTTTCAGATAGTAGGAATTGAGTCTTCATAGAAAGAAAAATTGTTTTTGAATCTAGAGACAGATTTAGACTGAAAAGATAATTTCTGTTTTAAAAGTATAACTTGGTTTTAAATAGAAAATTATTTTATTTAAATAATAATAATACATGTTGGTAAGAAACTATTGCATCTTGTAGAAAAAATTTTCATTATGTCAATTAAAAACATTAGTAAAACTTGTTTTTCTTCTCTCTCTAAAGTAGTTGACAGACAAATTATGCTTTAGCTACACATGGGCATTACTAATTTTTTAAATAGGAAACTTGTGGAGTTTCGCTGCACACTCATGTTTATAAAATAATTTTCTTTACGAGTAACAAATACTTATATTTAGGGAATATCTTTGCACATGATATAGACATAGATAAGGCTGTTAGTCTTCCCCTTGAAAATTGAATCAATACATATTGACAAATGTCAGTAACTTTTTCCCCCTGAAATTTCTTAAAAAATTTAAAAGGTTAAAAATCTTATATTTGGGCTAATATTCACAGCACATCAACCTACCAGGGCTTAAATTAAAGGTTTTGGCAAACAAAAATGCTAAACAAATTCCGCAACGATCGTAAGTGTGTTCCTGTTCCTATTAAATAAATATATTGATTGGAAAAGGACATGAACAACATAAAAAATAACTGAATGTCGACCTTTTTATTAATTTTGTGTACGTAGCTAGATTCTTTACCCTTATTTATAGTTGTTTCTTTTTTTTTTTTTTTTTTTTTAATGGCAAACATTTTGTGCTTTAACTCATTTTTTTGTCATTAAACATTGGAGTTCCCAAAAAGTTAAGAGTTCCTGAGATTTACTCATATATTAATGTGAATAATTATTTATGATACAAAGTAATATTACACATGCACATCTCTTTTTAGATGGTAAACGATAAGTAACTGTAATAACTTTTACTTGATGTTTAATTTTGTGACTATTATTAAAACTCTCTTAAACACTGAAGATTAATATTTTAAAAATCTATATCTCTTTGAATATTGGTTTTTTGCATATGTTGAATGCAACATTTTAATCTTAAAATTGCCTGAATTTTCAAGAATTAAACTTCAATTAAAATAATTGAAAAATTATTCTGTTCTCAAAAGATTGTTTTTATTTGTTTAAATGGCGTTTTTATTTAAAGAAATGCATTTAAATCAAGGTTTCTGCCATTTTGATAAATTGTAAACTCGAAATTTAAATTCTACGAATCAAAATTTATAAAAAATGGTGGTTACTTTATTCAATTGCAACAGCCAGTATAGAAATGGAGACAGAAACGAAAAATTTTGCGGCGCCTGGGCCAGCTAAAAACTGAAAAACGGCTCGCAAGCGGCAAAGACACTCACTAGGAGAGGCCGCGAACTCTGGATCACGGATTCCGCTCAAACTTTACGATATGTTTTTGGATGTAGAAATATAAAGAAAGCTGCAATATTAGACCCTAACGCTCAAAAAACTGAAGTTCTGTGCCTTTTTAGCTTTATTTTGAAAAAAGGCTTGAAAAAAACCTCTTCTTGAAACGGTAACCATTTAACTTCGGGGAGTCTTAAATATAATTTCAAAAATAGAAAATAAAACTAGAGAAAATAAGCTTTCATTTGCTTTTTTAAGAATTAAAAAATGTTGATTCCTTCCAAAGGTATAAAAGTTTTAAATAGAGCATCGAAAATGCACTGTTTAATCACTAAAATTAAACTGTTCGACTGCCGGCATATTTTGATGCACTTTCGATACTCAATTTTAAACTTACATAACTTTTGAAAGAATCAACATTTTTTAATTCTTAAAAAAGCAAATGAAACCTCACTTCCTCTAGTTTTATTTTCTATTTTTGAAATTATATTTAAGATTCTCCAGAGTTAAATGGTTACCGTTTCAAGAAGAGATTTTTTTTAAAGGCTTTTTTCAAAATAAAGCTAAGAAGGTGTAGAACTTCAGTTTTTTTAGCGTTAGGGTCTAATATTGCAGCTTTCTTTATATTTCTACATCCAAAAACATATCGCAAAGTTTGAGCCGAATCTGTGATCCGGAGTCCGCGGCCTCTCCTAGTCAGTCCACGCGGACGCTGATATAACAACAATGCCGCCGACGCCGCAACCGCGCGCGGTAGATCCCGCCTCTCTACCCCTTCGGCCGCTTGCTGTTTGCAACTTCTGCGTGATTTTCTCAAGCTTAATTTTATTTAATGAAAAAAGTGACAAGTCATTTTTATGCAAAATTTCACGCCTTACAACTTTTGTTTGGGACTTTTTTCGTTATCTCTTATAGTTTGTGAGTTATAAGCAAAAACCGTTTTCTGGAATGGTTTTTTGACAAATTAGGGGTGATGCCGGCGTTTTTAGAGGCTACATTTTTACCGTCCTTTTTAGACGATGTGTTTTACCAAATATCCAAAATGCAGCCATTCCCTCGAAAAAATCGATTTCAAACCTTCGTTTACTGGCCAGCGCGTCGGCGCTGTCTCGCCGTGGGCAGATTCGGCGCTCTCGGTGCGCGTGCACTCGCGACAGCCGTTGAGCCCTATATCTATGCCTATATACTGTAGGCGCTTGGTTCTCCCGTGCACCGCGCCGTCGCCGCACTTCGAGTACAGGTCCTGCTGCCGCTCGTCATCAGCGCTCTCTACGCCTATGCGGCAGATATCTCTCTCTCTCTCTCTCTCTCTCTCTCTCTCTCTCTCTCTCTCTCTCTCTCTCTCTCTCTCTCTCTCCGCGGCTCCCGCGCTACTGGGCTTCGCCGCTATAGATTCTAACTATACCTATAGCTTGCGGCTCGCTCGACCGGCTGAGTGTTTATGTTTCGCCGCGCTCCGACTTTCGTCGACTTTGTTATTGTCGCGAGCTAGTATACGTTCCGATTATAATCGCTTTTGAAAACTATATATATAACTTTCCCATAATACATATTCCTATTCTCTAAGGAATATATTATTTATTAAATGTTAGTCAACAATCAAGTACCTCAACAGTAAGAGTACCATTTTCAATTATCTTACGATGCGATAAAATTTAAAAAACATTTTTATTCAGAGAATAATTAGACTATCGCTTAACTCTATACCCAAAAGTACGATTTAAAACACGAAAAAACAATTCGGCGATGCGCAAAAAAGCCGTTAATTGGTTTATTTAGACGCAAAGAAACTAAAACGACAATCCCAAGTCAAAATCCATACGGGCTAGGATCATGAGCCTAAACGATTTTACAGTTTACATTTATGTGACGTAATCAGAACACCACATTCCTTTGAGATATAATTAATTATAGTCTATAATATAAAAAAAATGTTATTATATTATACACATTTATTACTCTAGTGGAGTTGAAATTTTAATAATTTGAAAAATCATATTTTAGAATAGTTAAATTACATCCAATAATTTTTTTAAATGAATATATTTTAATATAAAATTGCATTCTTTGTGCATATTTGATTTTGCATAAATACATTATTCAAAAGTATATATAAAATTATATTTAAAAACATTTACGGGGAAAAATCGTAATTATTAAATTGCAAATTAAAAATACAAAGGTTTATGGCAAAGGTCAAATTTACAAATTTTTTACATGGTTATTGGAGCGTGAGTATATCGACGGCTGAGCGGACCAAGATTGTATCTCAGCGCGCGGACGAAGAACCTCGTATCTCACCGCGCGGACGAAGAATATCGTATCTCGCCGCGCGGGTGAAGTATCTCGGCGCGCGGACGAAAAACGTCGAGTGCCGAGATACGACGTTCTTCGTCCACGCGGTGAGATACGATGTTATTCATCCGCGCGGTGAGATACGATGTTCTTCGTCCGAGCCGTAAGATACGACGTTCTTCGTCCGAACGCTGAGATACGACGTTCTTCATCCGCGCGGTGAGATACGACCTTGTTCCGCTCAGTCGTCGATATATTGAATAAATAAATTCATTGAACTAGCATTCGTTATGAAAAAAATCTTTAAAACAAGAGTGAACATCGGATGGGGAGAAGATTCTATCTCGCGTAATCTCTAAGCGCGTAATAAGGTGGTTCTAAGCGCGTAATAAGGTGGGACACTACTGAGATAGGACCTCTTCACGCGCTATGTTGAGATAGAACCTTCTTCTTCCCACCCGACGAAATATCCTAAAATTATAAAAAATTATAAAAAAATATAAACTTCTTCTTTTTTCTACATATATTTCGTACCTATTTACCGTTCTTTATGTGTGCCACGAAAAAATTATGATTTCATCGACGAGGGGCGCATCGACATCACGTTCTTTAGAACGTATTTTTAGAAAATTATAAAAACAAAAAATTTTTTTTTATAACGGACAAATAGTATTTAATTTTAATTTTTATAAACATGCAGCGTCGCGGAGATAATATTTTGGCTAATAGTAGGCACATCGTATCCAATCAAATTTACTGAAAATTTAACAAGAGTTGATAGCTTAAATAAATTGGTACAGCGTTTTTTACCATATTCTGGAAATTTTTTTTTAACAAAGTTTAAAAGTATAAAATTGTCTTCAGTACGTGAAGGACATATCTAAATTTAGGCCTCTTCTGATGTCCCATGAGCTTATCCTTGCATAACAGTGAGTTCTATGTAGTGCAACATGTTACTGGAAGTGGATTATATCTGAGAACCATAGATATGTCACAGTACTATAAAAGTTATTTCCCTCTTATGTCTGGATAAAAATAAAAAAATTTCTTTGAAGGCACATCTACAGGTCAAAGTTTTTCTGAATGTTAAAAAAAATATGTACAAGCTCAATTTAATAGTATCATTTTTCGTCGACACTTATAAGTCAATTTGGATTGATAAGAAGTTTCACTTTTTTTTTAAATGACGAAACTTGGAAAAAATATTTAATTTTGAAGGCAGATCTACAAGACAAAGTTACGCTTTACGTGATGCATATTGTAACTGAAGTAACTAAGTGAATAAGGAACATCCAGTCATCCCATTTAATTTTTTATTTACTAATTATAAAAAATACGTTAAGCTGATGTGTTGATTGAAAAAAAATTGATATTTAATATTGTCACGTCCTAAAACATGACACGACTGGGATTATTAACTCATTTAAGAGTCAGTGCTCTTTTTGGTCGTAGCTGCGCCAGCTAATAGACCATGGACGAGCTAAGGAAAGGAGTGTAGTAACAAAATTCACTGTTGTCGTTAAAATCTGAGTTTGATTAATTTCTTCTTTTGGACTCAGGATTTGGGTTTTACAAGGACCAACAGAAGCAGCACATTTGTCTCGTAAAAACAATTTTTGTTGCGCATGCCCCTTGTATGGATAGGAGAAAGGTCACGAGCCCAGGAATTCTGTATGTTGGATAATACTAAATTTTTCCCATCTCAGGTTATTCTCAGTTTCGCCCTTCCCTAACCTATCAAAATTAGAATTTATTTCTTTAATATTTCTTTTCTATTATTTTAATGACAATTGATATTGGAAACTCTCTTTCTTGAAATAAAATTTATACTATTTTGTCAAATCAAATTGTACCAAGTTCGTAAAACTCGCACTAAATGATTTGTGTATCGTGAATAACTCCTGTCCATTAAAGTCCGTAAGACCAAGGCCAATCGGATATTCACAATCCAAAATAATACAATAATTTATTTATTTGAACCTGAATTTTAATAATATTCTCAACTTTGAAACCTAAATTTTCCTAAGAAAAATAAAATTTATACTATTTTGTCAAATCAAATTGCACCAAGTTCGTAAAACTCGCACTAAATGATTTGTGTATCGTGAATAACTCCTGTCCATTAAAGTCCGTAAGACCAAGGCCAATCGGATATTCACAATCCAAAATAATACAATAATTTATTTATTTGAACCTGAATTTTAATAATATTCTCAACTTTGAAACCTAAATTTTCCTAAGAAAAATAAAATTTATACTATTTTGTCAAATCAAATTGCACCAAGTTCGTAAAACTCGCACTAAATGATTTGTGTATCGTGAATAACTCCTGTCCATTAAAGTCCGTAAGACCAAGGCCAATCGGATATTCACAATCCAAAATAATACAATAATTTATTTATTTGAACCTGAATTTTAATAATATTCTCAACTTTGAAATCTAAATTTTTCTAATTAAAATAAAATTTATACTATTTTGTCAAATCAAATTGCACCAAGTTCGTAAAACTCGCACTAAATGATTTGTGTATCGTGAATAACTCCTGTCCATTAAAGTCCGTAAGACCAAGGCCAATCGGATATTCACAATCCAAAATAATACAATAATTTATTTATTTGAACCTGAATTTTAATAATATTCTCAACTTTGAAATCTAAATTTTTCTAATTAAAATAAAATTTATACTATTTTGTCAAATCAAATTGCACCAAGTTCGTAAAACTCGCACTAAATGATTTGTGTATCGTGAATAACTCCTGTCCATTAAAGTCCGTAAGACCAAGGCCAATCGGATATTCACAATCCAAAATAATACAATAATTTATTTATTTGAACCTGAATTTTAATAATATTCTCAACTTTGAAACCTAAATTTTCCTAAGAAAAATAAAATTTATACTATTTTGTCAAATCAAATTGCACCAAGCTCGTAAAACTCGCACTAAATGATTTGTGTATCGTGAATAACTCCTGTCCATTAAAGTCCGTAAGACCAAGGCCAATCGGATATTCACAATCCAAAATAATACAATAATTTATTTGTTTTTTATTTTTGACTTTATTTACCTTTCTTATTTTGTAAATCTCCTTTTTCTTTATAATTTTTTGAATATAGTAATTTGGAATTTGGTAAAAAGAAATTGAACTAAAATTTTGAGTAATCTGAATATTTTGAATTTTTTATTTTTTCCTCTTTTAAATAGAATTGAGTTGGTACAGTATCGTAAAGCTTGTGAGACTTGTGTCGATCTGCCCGTACAGTCAGCAAAGCTTGTGAGGCTTGTGTTGATCTGACTGCGTCAGTTCAGCAAAGCTTGTGAGGCTTGTGGTGAACTGCACCCTGGACCAGTCAGCAAAGCTTGTGAGGCTTGTAAATCTGACTGACCCTGGACCAGTCAGCAAAGCTTGTGAGGCTTGTAAATCTGACTGACCCTGGACCAGTCAGCAAAGCTTGTGAGGCTTGTAAATCTGACTGACCCTGGACCAGTCAGCAAAGCTTGTGAGGCTTGTAAATCTGACTGACCGGCGAGCAGTGCGCGTTCAGCGTATTTAAATGCGTTGCTCCTCCTCTTCTTCGGCTGGAAAAACTGCGGTGTCGAATCGGGTAGTTGCGTCATCTTGCGTTAACGAATCGTTGGTTGCCAAGTGTGACGGCGGTTGATAGTCATATATCCTGTAATGTTAATTGAGGCTAGTGGTGTGAGAAGACGGTATCCAATGGTGCGGGGGTGGCATCCCTTCCAAACGTCGATTTTTATGAAAGTGGGGAAAATCCTATGCTTTAACACAGGGAGCGGCAGAGAGCGGTCCCTTATCCCTTCTCTAGGGTATTTTCCGGCGGCTCGTATCTTCTTTAAGGAGCGAGAGAGAACGATATATGTGCGACAGAGAAAGAGAGATGAGAGAGACAAAAGATATATCCTTCTCTTTCTTTCGAGTCAAAAATGATCAATTTTCTGTTACTTGCTGAAAATTATACAATGTTGGCAGTTTATAAATTATAAAATATGTTTTTCTATTACATTTTGTTCTAAAATGAAAATACAAATTTGAACGGAAGTTATCGGTCTATTACAACAGGAGTTAAACGCATTATAAATTTTATAAACTTAATTATACATTAAACAATGAAATTTCTTATGCAAACTTTATAAAAACATTAGACTATTCATTCTAGCTAATATTTCAATTATATTACTAAATTATTTTATTAAGTTAATACATTTTTCTTAGGTCTTCTATTGTTTATTTAAAATATTTGAAATTTAATTAATTGCTTTGAATATCAATGTGTCAGAATACAACTATTGTTTAGTAAAAATATTTATCTAATGTATATAGTTCATAAAATTTGCATTTACAAATGGAAATCCCTTATTAATAGTGTTAATGTTTAATTAATGAATAAGAAACATACAGATTACAGTGTATTATTCAAATTTCGAACAGGTTTATTATTTGAACTTAGTAGCTAGTTAATTAATCCAGAAAAAAAAAACAAAGGATTATTATTTACTATAAAAATATAATATGATAATGATTTTTATCAGCTCATAATTTTTATTTAGCATAATACAACCGTTACTTAAAAGAGAATTATTTTCCTAATTATAGTTATTGAGATATTTGTCGTTAATCTAACATAATATTCTTATGCTACAGTACGTTGAGTCCCAAAAGATGCTGGAAAACGCGTCTCCACGCAGGAAGACTGAGGAAATCTATTTTTAGATACGCCATGTGCGTGAGACAGATTGTACAGATAGACACCCTCTTTTCCTCTCAGCATTTTCTTATTATTAATAATCCTGAATATTTTACAAGTATAAGGTTATCTACTTTATTAGATAATTGTGTAGAGAATTATTACAAATTTGAATGAAAACGTTGTGATTATTTTGCCGGTAATTATTCACAATATTAAATTTATTAATACTTAAAGATCTAATTTGCAATGTAATTACATTCGATAAATTTACAAACGGTCGGTTATATAAAATGAACTAGTGGTAAACATGACTTATTGCTTTATGTAATATATTAAGTATTATAGTAATCATTTATCGTTTGTTAAAAAAGATTCTTTACATGTTTATTGGTTGCGTTTACAAAATGCATATGGTTAGTTATAGAGTTATATTTTTGGGTTCTTGTTAATAGATCTTAATATTATTAATACGGAAACAAGCAAAAGCTGTTGATTGCAATTTAACAAAGAATATGGAATTAGTATTATTTTTCCTAATTTCCTTACTGCTATATTTAATATTCAAAGTTGTTAAAATAATTTTATCTTTAACGGTGTGAGAGATATTGTCTAATAATGTAAATAATCTTTTCAGTATATAGTATATGTCGTGTATTCAAAACTCGGAAAAGCGCGTCCTCGCGTGGGAAAGCGTCATATCTATATTTAGTAGGGCCATGTGTTTTACAACAATCAAGATAGTGTATCCGCTCGAAGCAAGCGTCCCTTAAAGCTACTTTCACATTTTGAAGGAATATTTCCATCTCACATGTAATTGTTTAAAATCCAAAATGTTTATGTAATAGAAACATTTTATTTATTCATAACGGAAGAAAAAAATAAAAGTTGAATAAGTTTTATTATTTGATTAGGGAAAATATTCTTTCATGAATGTGTCTGAAAGTAATTATTACAACCTTAAATCTATTTTACAATGTTATACTTTTCATCCCACGCCTGAACGGTTGCTAATTATTGGTTACTGTACCTATTGTCAGAAGAAACTTAATTTATATATAAAAATACAAAAATACTCAGTCAAACATATAAAGGTAAAATTTCAATTAGCGATTTGTACTTAAGTTATTATTTAGAACATATTTGTAGGAACTTAACCATACTTTATAACTAGTGCGTTAATGCAAACAAAATAATATTGTTAATAACAATCAGTAATATTGTACTTCTCCTAAAGGTTTTACTATTATAATTTTTATGGCTTATGAATATCATTTTCTTATTCAGATTAGTACATAATTTCGTTATGTTAATAATTAATGTCTGGTGAATATTTCTCCTAGAGTGGATTACTTATTTTGTATAAGTAAAGGTAATAATATTTGGTAACAGATTTTCTAATATAGTTTACTGCACTCGTAGTCGTGGGTATAGTTGATTACAATATTTTAGTTTATTGAGATTAATGTTTGTTCTTCATCAAGAAGAAAAGAAAGTTTACAGTCCGTTTAATATAAAGTCTAAATATAGCCTTTTAAGGAAAAGGAAATTACAAGATTAAAAATTCAGAAATTTTAAAGCATGCGCCGCGTCGGTGTTTTATAACAGCTTGAGACTCCGAGAAGCGCAGGTTACATCTACAACCCTTGGTGCAATAGTGTCGGTAGGGTAATAGGTGTTCAGGGTTATGACTATGGTTCATCGCATAAAAATATATACAAAAAAAAATTTTCCCATCGTAGACGGTTCCGTTACAATATTTTCAGATATTTATCGAATTATCGCTCGTAGCAAATTATTATAGGAAGTTATAATTGTAATAACGATTATCACTTAGAAAATTGTAACTTTTAAAGTAATAATTTCAGTGTAGATAATTATTCTTGCAAAGATCAAATAGATAGATGCCAGTATTTATAAGGTGTCGTCGTTTAGAAAAAAGACGAAATTATTCTTAATTTTAGATTTAAAAGTAAATAATTTTGTTGACATTCAGAAAGGCTTAAGGAAAAAGAAAACTTTGTCCTGTAGATGTGCCTTTAAAAAATTTTTTTAATTTTTTTCGAGAGGTAGGAGGGAAATAACTTTTATAGTACTGTGACACATCTATGGTTCTCACATATTTAGCTAACTATAAGTCAAGCAAATATTTATATAATCCACTTCCAGTAACATGTTACTACACTACATAGTACTCACGGTTATGCAAGGCATAAGCATAAGCTCATGGAGCATCAGAAGAGGCCTAAATTTTGCCAGAATACGGTAAAAAAACGCTGTACCAACTTTTTTAGGCTATCAACTCTTGTTAAATTTTCAGTAAATGTGATTGAATACGATGTGCAATACGTATTGACAAATGTTAGTAATTTTTTACTAGGGGTGCACGACTACTCGAAGATCCGAACTATTTGCTCTATAAACTCGACTCGACGAACTCAAGTCGAATCAAATGTTTTACTTGATATATTAAGTAGTTAGAAATAGTTCGAGTAGTTCAAACTTTGATCGAGTAGTTTGAAATGATAGGGCACTTCGAATTTCCAGTGTATAGTAGTGAATAAATTATAAAAGAATTATAAATAAAAAATTATAGATAATTATAAGTAATCTTAGGATAATTATAATTATTATCGCTAAGTAGTAGATAAATCCAAAAACAAATTACATTCAGCTAATTAAGTATATCATTTTATAATTTTCTAAGAGAACCAGCTGGTTCTATCTAGATCGAACTACTTAATTCGAGTAGTTCGACTTCATTCGAATAGTTCGAGTTGGTCCGAGTAGTTCGACCTGACTCGAGTAGTTCACAGTATAGTATACTCGATTCAAGTTCGAAGAAAAAGCTCGATACAGTTCTATCACGCCAAGTCGAGTACTCATGCACCCCTACTTTTACCCGTACTAGATTCTAAAGTAGAGCGCGCTACGCGCGCCTGAACACCACCCTATCTTACCTACTGAAATCGCAAATGAAATTTTTTGATAACTCTCTGAAGTTGGGTCTGTAAGCTTCAATTCGATAATAATCACAATCTCCCTTTTACAATAGGAACTAGATTCTAAAGCAGAGCGCGCTATGCTTGCCTGCAGGCTAACATATCTTGTTTGTATTGTTTGTAGACTTGTCACTGAATTTTATAAACAAATGCATATAACTTTGCAGGTTTTGAAAATTTTTCAATTTTGATATCGGTGACTCCCCCTGAAATTTAACAAGGAAGAAAATGAGACATTGCAAATTAAAATTGAATGAAAAACAAAAAAGATTTGTATTTCTTATTGAATTATTTTTTTAATGAACAAAACATATTTTTGCAAAATTGGAAATTTTCTAACAATAATATTTTCCGTTATGTTAAGAACACTGCTTCCTGTCATACCAGTTTTCAGATTAGAATGTGTAAATGGATTTTTGTAAAAAATGTTCATAGCTTTAGGTCTACTAGACCGCTGGAACCACCTTAAAAAATTTTCGTAGCACACCGACCTACCAGGGCTCAAATTAAAGTTTTGGCAAACAAAAAAAACTAATCATATTGTGCAACGATCGTAAGTGTGCTCGTATTCCTATTAATAAATATATCGGTTGGAAGAGAACATGAACAACATAAAAAATGACTGATTGTTGACCGTTTTTTTATTTTGAGTCAATTTGGTTCGTAATTTTTCTACGGATAGTTTGTATACTCAAAAAGTAATTCCAGCTTTAAAATGTTTGGAAATGCCAGACTCCGCGGAGTGAGAATTTTTGTTTTGTCACGACCCCTATATAATAAGCCGTTTGGAGGTCTTCCGGGGATTCGATTTGGTTCTAAATTTTTTTACGGGTAGTTTGTATGCTCATAAAACAACTCGAGCAAGAAAAAGTTTGGAAATGCCAAACGCCGCGGAGAGAGAATTTTTTCCGTCACAACCGCTATATAATCAGATATTTGAGGGTTTTCCGGGGAGTCGATTTAGTTCGTAATTTTTTTATAGGGAGCTTTTATTCTCTAAAAGTAATTCCAGCTTTAAAAAGTTTTGAAATGCCAGACGCCGCGGAGTGAGAATTTTCTGTCCGTCACGACCCCTATATAATAGGGTGTTTGGGGGTTTTCCGGGGACTCGATTTAGTTCGTAATTTTTTGACGGGTAGTTTGTATGGTCAAAAAATAATTCAACCAATAAAAGGTTTGGGAATGCAAAACGCCGCGGAGAGAGAATTTTTTATCCGTCACGACCCGTATATATACAGCTGTTTGGGGGTTCTCCGGGGAGTCGATTTCGTTCGTCATTTTTTTACTGGTAATTTGTATGCTTAAATAATAATTCCAGCAATAAAAAGTTTTGAAATGCAAAACGCCTTGGAGAGAGAATTTTTTCTCCGTCATGACCCCTATATAATAAGGTGTTTGGAGGTTTTCCGGGGAGCCGATTTGGTTCTAAATTTTTTTACGGGTAGTTTGTATGCTCATAAAACAACTCGAGCAAGAAAAAGTTTGGAAATGCCAGACGCCGCGGAGTGAGAATTTTTTTTCCGTCACGATCCCTATATAATCTGGTGTTTGGGGGTTTTCCGGAGAGTCAATCTAGTTTGTAATTTTTTTACGGGTAGTTTGTATGCTGAAATAACAATTCCAGCAATAAATAGTTTGGAAACGCCAAACGCCGTGGAGACAGAATTTTTTTTCCGTTACGACCCCTATATAATCGGGTGTTTGGGGGTTTTTCGGGTAGTCGATTTGTTTCGTAATTAATTGACGGATAGATAGTATGCTCAAAAAATAATTACAGCAATAAAAAGTTTGGAAATGCCAAACGCCGCGGAGAGAGAATTTTTTATCCGTCACGACCTCTTTATAATCGGCTGTGGGGGGGGGGGTTCCGGAGAGCCAATTTAGTTTGTAATTTTTTTACTGGTAATTTGTATGCTCAAATAATAATTCCAGCAATAAAAAGTTTGGAAACGCCAAATGTCGCGGAGACAAAATTTTTTTTCCGTCACGACCCCTATATAGTGGGTGTTTGGGGGTTTTCCGAGGAGTCGATGTGGTTCGTAATTTTTTGACGGGTAGTTTATATGCTCAAAAAATAATTCAAGCAATAAAAGGTTTGGAAATGCAAAACGCCGCGGAGAGAGAATTTTTTATCCGTCACGCCCCGTATATATACGGCTGTTTTGGGAGTTCTCCGGAGAGTCGATTTGGTTCGTAATTTTTTTACTGGTAATTTGTGTGCTTAAATAATAATTCCAACAATAAAAAGTTTGGAAACGCAAAACGCCGTGGAGAGAAAATTTTTTCTCCGTCACCACCCCTATATAATCGGGTGTTTGGGGATTTCCCGGGGAGTCGATTTGGTTCGTAATTTATTGACGGGTAGTTTCTATGTTCAAAAAATAATTCCACCAATAAAAAGTTTGGAAATGCCAAACGCTGCGGAGAGGGTATTTTTTATCTGCCACGATCCCTATATAATCACATGTTTGGGGGTTTTCCGGGGAGTCGATGTGGTTCGTAATTTTTTTACGGGTAGTTTGTATGCTCAAATAATAATTCCATCTTTAAAAAGTTTGGAAATGCCAGACGCCGCGAAGTGAGAATTTTTTTTCTGTCGCGACCCCTATATAATAAGTTGTTTTTTGGGTTTTCCGGAGAGTCGATTTGGTTCGTAATTTTTTTACTGGTAATTTGTGTGCTTAAATAATAATTCCAACAATAAAAAGTTTGGAAACGCAAAACGCCGTGGAGAGAAAAATTTTTCTCCGTCACAACCCCTATATAATCAGATATTTGGGGGTTTTCCGGGGAGTTGATTTAGTTCGTAATTTTTTACAGGGAGTTTTTATGCTCAAAAAGTAATTCCAGCTTTAAAAAGTTTTGAAATACCAGACGCCGCGGAAAGAGAATTTTTTTTCCGTCACGACCCCTGTATACTCGGGTGTCTGGGGGTTTTCCGGAGAGTCGCTTTAGTTTGTAATGTTTTTACGGGTAGTTTGTATGCTCAAATAATAATTCCACCAACAAAAAGTTTGGAAACGCCAAACGCCGCGGATACCAATTTTTTTTTCCATCATGACCCCTATATAATCGGGTGTTTGGGGGTTTTGCGGGTAGTCGATTTGGTTCGTAATTTATTGACCGGTAGTTTGTATGTTCAAAAAATAATTCCAGCAATAAAAAGTTTGGAAATGCCAAACGCTGCGGAAAGAGAATTTTTTATCCGCCACGATCCCTATATAATCACATGTTTCGGGGTTTTCCGGGGAGTCGATTTGGTTCGTAATTTTTTTACGGGTAGTTTGTATACTAACCTAATAATTCGAGCAATAAAAAGTTTGGAAATGCAAAATGCCGCGTAGAGAGAATTTTTTATCCGTCACGACCCCTATATATTAAGCTGTTTCTTGGGTTTTCCGGAGAGACGATTTGGTTTTAAATTTTTCTACGGGTAGTTTGTATGTTCATCATACAACTCTAGTAAGAAAAAGTTTGGAAATTCCAAACGCTGCGGCGGGAGAATATTTTTTCCGTCACGATCCCTACATAATCACCTATTTGGGGGTTTTGCGGGGAGTCGATTTGGTTCGTAATATTTTTACGGGTAGTTTGTATTCCCAAATAGTAACTCCAGAAATAAAATGTTTGGAAATGCCAAACGCCGCCGAGTGGGAATTTTTTTTTTCGGTTACGGCCCCTATATAATCAGCTGTTTGGGGGTTCTTCGTGGAATCGATTTTGTTCGTAATTTTTTTACGGGTAGTTTGTATGCTCATAAAATAATTGGGGTAATAAAAAGTTTGGAAATACCCAACGTCGCGGGGAGAGAATTTTCTATCCGTCACTACGCCTATATAATCAGCTTTTTGGGGGATTCCCGGGGAGTCGATTTGGTTCGTAATTTTTTTTGCGGGTAGTCTGTATGCTCAAAAAATAATTCCAGCAATAAAAAGTTTGGAAATACCAAACGCCGCGGAAAGAGAATTTTTTATCCCTCACGACCCCTATATAATAGGCTGTTTGGGAGTTTTTTCGGGAGTCGATTTAGTTCGTAATTTTTTTACTGGCAGTTTGTATGCTCAAATAATAATACCATCTTTAAAAAGTTTGGAAATGCCAGATGCCGCGGAGTGAGAATTTTTTTTCTGTGCGACTCCTATATAATAAGTTGTTTTTTGGGTTTTCCGGAGAGTCGTTTTGGTTCTAAATTTTTCTACGGGTAGTTTGTATGCTCATAATACAATTCTAGTCAGAAAAAGATTGGAAATGCCAAACGCTGCGGAGCGAGAATCTTTTTTCCGTCACGATCCCTACATAATCACCTGTTTGGGGGTTTTGCGGGGAGTCGATTTGGATCGTAATTTTTTTACGGGTAGTTTTTATTCCCAAATAGTAATTCCAGCAATAAAAAGTTTGGAAATGCCAAACGCCGCTGAGAGGGAATTTTTTTTCGGTTACGACCCCTATATAATCAGCTGTTTGGGGGTTCTTCGTGAAGTCGATTTTGTTCGTAATTTTTTTCGGGTAGTTTGTATGCTCATAAAATAATTCGAGCAACAAAAAGTTTGGAAATACCCAACGCCGCGGGGAGAGAATTTTCTATCCGTCACCACCCCTATATAATCAGCTGTTTGGGGGTTTTCCGGAGAGACGATTTAGTTCGTAATTATTTTACCGTTAGTTTGTATGCTCATAAAATTATTCGAGCAATAAAAAGTTTGGAAATTCCAAACGCCGCGGAGAGAGAATTTTTTATTCGTCACGACCCCTATACAGGGTGTCCCATTTTAATTTACCACCCCCTAAAACAGGTTAATAATTTGCTCTGAGAAAAAAATGTTTCAAATAAAATTTGTTGGGTTCGAAGGGAGGCATCTTTTGGCTATTTCAGCTGTGACCTTGAACATGACCTTCAAGGTCATTTGAAGGTCACGACCAAATTTTCATATGAAATGTGCATATTTTTATGGCGGATTCGGATTCTACTAAAAAAGAGAAACACTTTTTGTCTGAATCATTTTTTGAAAAAATCCCAAATTTTTGTTGTAAACGGCTTTAAAAAAGTTGAAAAAATCACTAGATATCTCTACCTTAAACTGAGGTTAGAATTTTTCCCACAGTTAAGAATGATTTTGATGAATGTTACTAGATTCAATGAGGGACATACTGGTGACCTTCACCACGAACTTGCTTAAGAGCCATCAATGTCATTTGAAGGTCATCAAGATTTATTGAAGGTCAAATGTTTATTTACAGGTAACCATTACATTTTATCCGAGGAATTGGAAACGTACACAATTTTACAAATTTAAGTCCAAGTATGACCTTAGCCATGAACTTGTCCTTAACCAACAAGGTCATTCGAAGGTCAGTCAATTTATTTAACGATAATCCTCGATTTTTATTCCGGGAATTGAAGCTTGGCTATGACCTTGACCTCGAACCTAAAATTCATTTTAAGAAAGAACCATCACTTTAATGGAAAATACTCTCTTTTTTAAAGAAATGAAATTACCAAAAAATTTATTAACAGAAGCAAAGTTCATTAGAACGCTAATCTGATTCAAATGGGAAACCACAGTTTCAATCTTTGCAATGGAAAATGCGAAACATTTTTTATCACATGGCGGAAGTTTGCAATCTTCGTGGTATGTTTGACATTCTCTGGGGCAAGTTTTACGTCATCTGGGGCAAATTTGACATCATCTGGGGCAAGTTTGCGGTCACAACTGGGACAAGTTTGACATCATCTGGGGCAAGTTTGAGCAGTAAGGGGCATGTTTTCAACTGAGAATCAAAATCAAGCTTAGCTTTTTAATGAAAATTATATGTACATATTTTAAATCATATTCGGATTCTCTGATAAAGTACGCATCTTTTTAAGAAATATTTTTTCGTAAATGCTTTATTTCTCGCTAAAAGACACTTTTTTGCTTCGTTATTGTACTATTGGTAAGGCTTGTAAATTCTTACAGCTCCTCAAAGCTTCTCATCATTAGGTTTTCATTGACTTTCTGAATTTCAGAGTAGAAAAATACTTATAATAAATTATTTCTGGTAAGATTAAATATTCCCTAAAAAATCTACCTACAACAGATAATGGCTGACTACACGCCAGTAGAGATAGTCAACATGATCAAGATTCTGGGAGAATGTCACGACAATTACAAGGCTGCAGCGAGGCTGTACGCTGAAAGGTATCCGGATGCTCGTCATCCTACTAGGAGGAATATTAGACTTCTAACGATAAGAGCTCAAGAAGGTAACTTAAGAAGGAAGAGGCGACGGACGGGCCCAAGAGAGCATATTGCGCTTGGGGTTCGTGCTGTAATTGCTGAGGATCCTCATATTTCGACGCGACAAATTCAGCGAATGCATGGAGTACCTAGATCAACAGTTTCCCGTGTATTGCGTCATTTTAGATGTCATCCATATCACTTGCACCTTACACATGCCATTGAGCCTGGTGATCCTGCCAGGCGACTTAGATTCTGTCAATGGGCGGAAACACGAATGCGCATAGATCCATTTTTCTTTGATCGGACTCTCTTTACAGATGAGGCAAAGTTCGACAATATGGGAGGAGTTAATCTTCATAACGCGCATTATTATGCAGAAGAAAATCCACATTGGCAGCGAGATCACCGTACACAAAGACGGTGGTCAATTAATGTTTGGGCGGGCATAGTTGGGGAATACGTCATAGGTCCAATTTTTTATGACCGTAATTTAAACAGCGAGCTTTATTTAGATATTCTCGAGAACCAAATTCCACCTCTTCTAGAAAACATTCTGCTAGAAATAAGGCGAGACATGTGGTTCCAGCAAGATGGTGCTCCCGCTCATCGTGGACTACTTGTCAGGAGATTTCTGAACGCGACATACCCAAATAGTTGGATTGGAATTGGTAGTCCAATCTGTGAATTCCCTGCGCGATCGCCAGATTTGACCCCATTGGACTTCTTTCTGTGGGGGCCGTGAAGCAGAGAGTTTACGCGGAAGCCCCGACGACGGCACAAAATATGATGGAGAGAATTGTTGCAGCATTCCAGGCGTTCACCCCACAAACATTAATAGATGTCCAAAGAAGTTTTCGGCAGAGAATACAAATGTGCATTCAACAAAATGGGCAATTGATAGAGCACTTGAGGCGTTGAAATTCCCGTGACTAGCTGAACGAAGGGGTCTTGCCTCAAGTGGCTTGACGGAGGAGTCTTGCCTTAAGTGGTTGGACGGGGTCTTGCCTTAAGTGGTTGGACGGGGTCTTGCCTTAAGTGGTTGGACGGGGTCTTGCCTTAAGTGGTTGGACGGGGTCTTGCCTTAAGTGGTTGGACGGGGTCTTGCATTAAGTGGTTGGACGTGAAGGTCTTGCCTTAAGTGGTTGGACGTGAAGGTCTTGCCTTAAGTGGTTGGACGTGAAGGTCTTGCCTTTAGTGGTTGGACGGGGTCTTGCCTTAAGTGGTTGGACGGGGTCTTGCCTTAAGTGGTTGGACGGGGTCTTGCCTTAAGTGGTTGGACGGGGTCTTGCCTTAAGTGGTTGGACGGGGTCTTGCCTTAAGTGGTTGGACGTGAAGGTCTTGCCTTAAGTGGTTGGACGGGGTCTTGCCTTAAGTGGTTGGACGTGAAGGTCTTGCCTTAAGTGGTTGGACGTGAAGGTCTTGCCTTAAGTGGTTGGACGTGAAGGTCTTGCCTTTAGTGGTTGGACGGGGTCTTGCCTTAAGTGGTTGGACGGGGTCTTGCCTTAAGTGGTTGGACGGGGTCTTGCCTTAAGTGGTTGGACGGGGTCTTGCCTTAAGTGGTTGGACGGGGTCTTGCCTTAAGTGGTTGGACGTGAAGGTCTTGCCTTAAGTGGTTGGACGGGGTCTTGCCTTAAGTGGTTGGACGTGAAGGTCTTGCCTTAAGTGGTTGGACGTGAAGGTCTTGCCTTAAGTGGTTGGACGTGAAGGTCTTGCCTTTAGTGGTTGGACGGGGTCTTGCCTTAAGTGGTTGGACGGGGTCTTGCCTTAAGTGGTTGGACGGGGTCTTGCCTTAAGTGGTTGGACGGGGTCTTGCCTTAAGTGGTTGGACGGGGTCTTGCCTTAAGTGGTTGGACGGGGTCTTGCCTTAAGTGGTTGGACGTGAAGGTCTTGCCTTAAGTGGTTGGACGTGAAGGTCTTGCCTTAAGTGGTTGGACGTGAAGGTCTTGCCTTTAGTGGTTGGACGGGGTCTTGCCTTAAGTGGTTGGACGGGGTCTTGCCTTAAGTGGTTGGACGGGGCCTTGCCTTAAGTGGTTGGACGGGGTCTTGCCTTAAGTGGTTGGACGGGGTCTTGCCTTAAGTGGTTGGACGTGAAGGTCTTGCCTTAAGTGGTTGGACGGGGTCTTGCCTTAAGTGGTTGGACGTGAAGGTCTTGCCTTAAGTGGTTGGACGTGAAGGTCTTGCCTTAAGTGGTTGGACGTGAAGGTCTTGCCTTTAGTGGTTGGACGGGGTCTTGCCTTAAGTGGTTGGACGGGGTCTTGCCTTAAGTGGTTGGACGGGGTCTTGCCTTAAGTGGTTGGACGGGGTCTTGCCTTAAGTGGTTGGACGGGGTCTTGCCTTAAGTGGTTGGACGGGGTCTTGCCTTAAGTGGTTGGACGTGAAGGTCTTGCCTTAAGTGGTTGGACGTGAAGGTCTTGCCTTTAGTGGTTGGACGGGGTCTTGCCTTAAGTGGTTGGACGGGGTCTTGCCTTAAGTGGTTGGACGTGAAGGTCTTGCCTTAAGTGATCCAAAGGATACCACTGTCTTTGTTTGAAGCTAGTAACATTCATCTAAAACATCTTATTGCTGGGAAAAATTCGGTCTTGACTTTCAAATGACCTTGAAGGTCATGTTCAAGGTCACAGCTGAAATAGCTAAAAGATGCCCCCCTTCGAACCCAACAAATTTTATTTCAAACATTTTTTTCTCAGAGCAAATTATTAACCTGTTTTAGGGGTGGTAAATTAAAATGGGACTTAATTATTACTTATGGGTTCTTTCTTAAAATGAATTTTAGGTTCGAGGTCAAGGTCATAGCCAAGCTTCAATTCCCGGAATAGAAATTGAGGATTATCGTTAAATAAATTGACTGACCTTCGAATGACCTTGTTGGTTAAGGACAAGTTCATGGCTAAGGTCATACTTGGACTTAAATTTGTAAAATTGTGTACGTTTCCAATTCCTCGGATAAAATGTAATGGTTACCTGTAAATAAACATTTGACCTTCAATAAATCTTGATGACCTTCAAATGACATTGATGGCTCTTAAGCAAGTTCGTGGTGAAGGTCACTCCAGTATGTCCCTCATTGAATCTAGTAACATTCATCAAAATCAATCTTAACTGTGGGAAAAATTCTAACCTCAGTTTAAGGTAGAGATATCTAGTGATTTTTTCAACTTTTTTAAAGCCGTTTACAACAAAAATTTGGGATTTTTTCAAAAAATGATTCAGACAAAAAGTGTTTCTCTTTTTTAGTAGAATCCGAATCCGCCATAAAAATATGCACATTTCATATGAAAATTTGGTCGTGACCTTCAAATGACCTTGAAGGTCATGTTCAAGGTCACAGCTGAAATAGCCAAAAGATGCCCCCCTTCGAACCCAACAAATTTTATTTGAAACATTTTTTTCTCAGAGCAAATTATTAACCTGTTTTAGGGGGTGGTAAATTAAAATGGGACACCCTGTATAATCACCTGTTTGGGTGTTTTCCGGGGAGTCGATTTGGTTCGTAATTTTTTTTGCGGGTAGTCTGTATGCTCAAAAAATAATTCCAGCAATACAAAGTTTGGAAATACCAAACGCCGCGGAGAGAGATGTTTTATCCGTCACGACCCCTATATAATCGGGAATTTGGTGGTTTGCCGGGTAGTAATTTTGGTTCGTAATTTTTTTTACTGGTAGTTTGTATGCTCGAATAATAATTCCAGCTTTAAAAAGTTTGGAAATGCCAGACGCCGCAGAGTGAGAATTTTTTTTCTGTCACGACCCCTATATAATCAGCTGTTTGGGGGTTATCCGGGGAGTCGATTTGGTTCGTAATTTTTTTACAGTGAGGTTTTATTCTCAAAAAGTAATTCCAGCTTTAAAAAGTTTGGAAATGCCAAACTCCGCAATGAGATAATTTTTTTCTCTTAGGTCATCTTACGAATTCCGTGTTAGGGGTGGGCGGTAGTTTGGAATTGATTTATTTTAATCAATTTTCATGTATTCTTCCATTATTTATGGTATATTATGTCATTCACGTGAAAAGAAGTGTTTTTTCGAAAATCAAATTTTCGTTGGATCGCAAGGTTGCAAACTTCATATCCGTTATAAAATAGTCTATAAATTTCAAGTTGATACATGAAGTCATCATTTAGAAATTGCGATTTTGAAAAAACCGTAAAAGAATTTTAGCCTTAAATATCTCTAAAAATCGTGAGACAATTCTTTTATCTAAAAGACTTATACGATAATGACGCTACATTTCCACAAAATTTCAACATGACTAAACCAACTTTTGTTATCCCTAGTTATCATGCGACAAAGAAAATAACTTTGTAAAATACGAAAATTTTCAAAATCAAATATCTCAAAAACTAGTACTACGATCTTGATGAAAATTCGCACACATATTACCTATATCACATACAAAATTGTCTATATATTTGGAGCTGATACATAGAGCCCTTCTCGAGAAATTACGATTTGAGAAAAAGGTTAAAAAAATTTTAACCTAAAATATTTCTGAAATTTCTGGACTAATCATTTTTCCCAAAGCACTCGACCAAGAGCTATCCAAAACCTACCTCTAGAAGGAATTTCAAAGCGATTAAGTCAATTTTGCTCCCGTAATCGTTGGACATCAAAAATTCATGTTTTTCACATTTCAATTTTTTTCTCAAAAACTAGTCGACAAAATGAATTCATATTTTTACAGATTATAGCTATTTATATCCTGCATTATCATGATTTTTCTCAAGAAAATTGACCGTTTAGTTTAGGAGTTATAATCTTTAAAAAAAACACGTTTTTGTTAATAACAAAAGAACAGAGGTAGGTAGAGAATTTTTTTTTTTAAATATAGGTATTTTAATGCTCTTTCGAATGCTATCTATTCGATTCAAATATCTCGATCTTATCATTAAAAAAAGGCAAAAATCAATTTCGAGAAATCGAAAATTCGAAATAAAACAAAAACGTATCGGCGAATTAAAAAATGAGTTTCTGATCCGCCATCACACAAAGAAAACAAAAAAAAAATGAGACCTGTCCGGTCAAAATCGATCGAGTACATCCGCACTGATACATCCATACAGACATTTTTCGAAAATGATATATTTTGATTCCTAACACCTCGAAAAACAATTATAACTTGTTTTTACAATAACCCAAATAATTACTATCACAAAGCTTCCTCTAAGAGGAAGCAAAAGTAGGTTAAGTGTAGACTAGTGGTAGGAAGAAAAAGTATTAATTTATTTTATAGAAATATATAGACGATACGAAATTTTATTTAAAATTATGAAATTTTTATTATTATTTTTATTATTTGAATCCTAATTATTGTTATTATTATGAACCTTTTGTAACGAAAAAATCACTGATTGATCATTCGACTACAGTTGTTGAATTTCTACGATATTCAACAGTCTAAGGGAGAGGTGTTACTTCCGGTGACATATCATTCAAAACAAAACTAATAATTGCGTCATTGATTTTCTCGAAGGTAGAGACTGTGTTTATTCGCATTTTGTACACATGACACCGCGATGAAGCGGGTAATCGAAAAGTATACGTGCAACAGTCTTTGTGAATTCAGCACTTCCAAATGCCGTAATCGAACTACTTACGGCTTGCGCTCAATTAACAAGTTATATATTTTAAAATTCTAATAGATAGTGAACAAACGTAAAATTACTTTGATTTATCATCCATTAAAGTTATATTACTATTTTTTTGCGAAATAAAATTGTACGATATGAACTTAGATTCAAAATAATAGAATGCGATTGTTATAAATTTTTATACTCAGCAAATAATTATTATGTACTAATGTTAGAAGCCTTGATTAAAATTAAATTACTGTATTATTTCAAAATTAATTGCTACAATTTAGAAAAAATCTGTAACAGGAAATCTGTTGCTTAATATACTCGTTGAATATCTACGAAATTCAATAGTCTAAGGGGGGAGGTGTTACGTCCTGAGACGCACTATGGAAATTTAGAATACTATTTAAAATTTAATCCGATCAGATATTTCCTGATACACAACGACGAGAACGCAATTTTACACGACGCAGTATTTCGTTCATGCGACACCGTGATATATCGAGAGACTGCATAAAGACAATGCGTACAATTTTTACAAATCAGCATTTCACAGTCCTACCATTTAAACGTGTATAAGACGCAACAATGAGTTTCTTAACCTTTTAGCTGCGGGGGTGGTCGATATATGGACCACTCTAGAGACAAAGAATATTTGAAGTTTTTAGATCAAAATCCGTACGACTGCCTTTTCAAAACTCGGCTTATACGAGAAATACTATTTGACCTTGAAATAGAAATTTTCAAGGTCAGGATTATCAACAGGAATTTTTTTATTATTTTTTACGTATTCAGCACATCAAACTACGTACGAAAACCGTCTAAAAACTTGACTTATAGTAGGAATGAAATTTGACCTTCAAATGGTGATTTTCAAGGTCAAGGGTGTCTGCGAGAATTTTGTTACTATTTTTTTCATATTCAACGCGTGAAATTACATAGAAATACCCTCTCAAATCTTCATAACAAAAGAGACAAATTTTTTTACATTGTACTTTACGTTGCCTGCGGGGCTGGACGATATATGGATCAGCAGTCAGGTCAGCGAATCTATCTGAGATATCCAGTGATATTATGTATACATTTTACATATTCTGACAGGTCAATTTGTACTGAAATTTTCCCACAGCCTAAAGGTTAATAAGATGATCCCACATTGTTCAATATCATCTATAACCCAATTATCCTGCGTTATATATGCAGCAAACTGCGCCGCACGCATTAGTCAGAGTTCAAACCATATTACGGGACAACTGGAGAACTCCGTCGGCTCCAGACGACATTCGAGGGAAATTCAAATTGAGAGTTGTTATCGCAGTTAATTCGCGAAACCAGTACGCTACGGTCGAAAGTAGAAGTAGTTTTGTAGGGTCAATAAGAGCCCATTTCAATATATAAGTCAGATTTCACATAAATAAATAATTATTACTCAAGTTCTCTGGAACGATTCATTTCTGAGCACCTCCATCATCAAAAGAGTAAGTTTTCAATTACAACCAAAAATATAAAAATACCGTATATATAAAAGTATATTTCCTCATTATCAAGACTTCATAACGGATACAAATTAACAGCACTTTATTTCTAAAAAATAGCCGGGTGCACTGCAACCAGCATATGAAGATAGCACGACACTATTGTAAAATAAATGAATAAAAAAAATAATTCGGGGGAAAGGTGCAGCTAATTATCGGCAGTTTATCTGTAACGGCCACAAATTAGCCGCTCTTTATTTATAAAAAATACTCGGACGTACTGCAAACAGTATATCAAGATAGCACGATACTATTGGAAAATCAATGAATAAAAAAAAAATATTCCGGAAGAAAGGGGCAGCTAATTATGCGCAGTGATCTGTAATAGACACAAATTAACCGCACTTTATTTATAAAAAAATTCCCGGGCGACTGCAATCAAGATATCAAGATAGGTCGACACTATTATAAAATCAATGAATAAAAAACAATAATTCCGGCGAAAGGTGCAGCTAATTATCCGGAGTTTATCTGTAAAGGTCACAAATTAGCCGCACTTTATTTATAAAAAATACTCGGGTGCAATGCAGTCCCGATATGAAGATAGCAGGACACTATTGTAAAATGAATAAATAAAAATGTGATGGTTCGGGGATAATTTGCCGCTAATTATCAGCAGTTGATCTGTAAAGATTCCAAATTAGACGCAACTTATTTATAAAAAATAATCAGAAACACTGCAAGCTTAATATTAAGATAGCATTGACTATCATAAAATCAATGAATAAAAAAAAAAGTTCGTGGGGAATTGGCCGCCAATTATCCGGAGTTTATCTGTAACGATCACAAATTAACCGCACTTTATTTGTAAAAAATAACCGGGCGATCTGCAATCAGGATATAAAGATGGCACCACACTATTATCAAATCAATAAATAAAAAAAATAATGCGGGGGAAAGGTGCAGATAATTATTCGGAATTTATCTGTAAAGGTCACAAATTAGCCGCATTCCATATCCAAAAAATACCCGGGCGCACTGCAATCGGGATATGTAGATAGCACGCCACTATTGTGAAATCAATAAATAAAAAAAAGTATTGCTGGGGAAAGGTGCAGCTAATTATCGGCAGTTTATCTGTAACGAGCAAAAATTAGCAGCATTTTATTTATAAAAATTACTCAGGCGCACAGCAAGCAGGACATCAAGGTAGCACGACACTATAGTAAAATGAATAAATAAAAAAATAACAGTTCGGGTGCAATTTGCCGTTAATTATCTGCAGTTGATTTGAAAAGGTCCCAAATTAGTCGCTCCATATTTATAAAAAATACTCAGGCGCTCTGCATGCAGGATATCAAGATAGCACGACACTATTGTAAAATCAATGACTAAAACAAAAATGATTCGAGGGGACTTGGCTGCTGTTATCCGCAGATTGTCTGTAAAGGTCCAAAATTAGCCGTACATTATTTATAAAAAAAATCCAGCCGTACTGCAAGCAGGATATCAAGATAGCTCGATGCTATTGTAAAATCAATAAATAAAACAAAAATTGTTCGGGAGGAATTTGCCGCTAATTATCCGGCGTTTATCTGTAAAGTACAAATATTAGCCGTACTTCATTTTTAAGAAATACCCGGGCGCAGTGCAATCAAGATATGAAGATAGCACGACACTATTGTAAAATTAGTGAATAAAAAAAATAATTCGGATGAAGGTGCGGCTAACTATCCGGAGTTCATGTGTAAATGTCACAAATTAGCCGCCCTTTATTTCTAAAAAATTCCCGGGCGCACTGCAATCAGGACATGAAGATAGCACGGCACTATTGTTAAATCAATAAATAAAAATAATAATGCGGAGGAAAGGTGCGGCTAATTATCGTCAGAGTATCTGTAACGGTCACCAATTAGCCGCATTTTATTTGTAAAAAATACTTGGGCGCACTGCATGCAGGATATCAGGATAGCACGACACTATTGTAAAAGCAATGAATAAAACAAATATGATACGAAGGGAATTTGCCGCTAATTATCCGCAGTTAATCTGTTAAAATCCTCAATTAGCCGCACTTTGTTTATAAAATAGACCCACACGCTCTGCTAGCTTAATATTAAGGTAGCATACACTATCATAAAATCAATGAATAGAAAAAAAAGTTCCGGGGGAATTTACCGCTAATTATCCGGAGTTTATCTGTAAAGGTCCCAAATTAGCCGCTCCATATTTATAAAAAATACTCAGGCGCTCTGGATGCAGGATATCAAGATAGCATGACACTATTGTAAAATCAATGACTAAAAAAAAAATGATTCGAGGGGACTTGGCTGCTGTTATCCACCGATTATCTGTAAAGGTCCGAAATGAGCCGTCTATTATTTATAAAAAATATCCGGCCGTACTGCAAGCAGGATATCAAGATAGCAAGATGCTATTGTAAAATCAATAAATAAAACAAACATTGTTTGGAATTTGCCGCTAATTATGCGGCGTTTATCTGTAAAGGTCAAATATTAGCCGCACTTTATTTCTAAAAAATACCTGGGCGCACTGCAATCAGGTTATGAAGATAGCACAACACTATTGTAAAGTTAGTGAATAAAAAAAATAATTCGGGTGAAGGTGCATCTAATTATCCGGAGTTTATGTGCAAATGTCACAAATTAGCCGCCCTTTATTTCTACAAAATTCCCGGGCGCACTGCAATCAGGACATGAAGATAGCACGGCACTATTGTTAAATCAATAAATAAAAAAAATAAGGCTGAGGAAAGGTGCGTCTAATTATCGGCAGATTATCTGTAACGGTATCCAATTAGCCGCATTTTATCTATAAAAAATACTTGGGCGCACTGCATGCAAGATATCAGGATAGCACAACACTATTGTAAAAGCAATGAATAAAACACATATGATTAGAAGGGAATTTGCCGCTAATTATCCGCAGTTAATCTGTAAATATCCCAAATTAGCCGCGCTTTATTTATAAAATAGACCCACACGCTCTGCCAGCTTAATATTAAGATAGCATAGACTATCATAAAATCAATGAATAGAAAAAAAAGTTCCGAGGGAATTTACCGCTAATTATCCGGAGTTTATCTGTAAAGGTCACATATTAGAGGTACTTTATTTCTAAGAAATACTCGGGCGCATACAATCAAGACATGAAGATAGCACGGCACTATTGTTAAATCAATAATTAAAAAAAATAATGCGGAGGAAAGATGCAGCTAATTATCTGCAGTTTTTCCGTAACTATTACAAATTAACCGAACTTTATTTTTAAAAAATACCCGAGTGCACTACTATCAGCATATGAAGATAGCAGACACTATTGTAAAATCAATGAATAAAAAAATATTATTTGTGGAACAGGTGCAGATAATTATCGGCAGATTATCTGTAACGGTCATAAATTAACGATACTTTATTTCTAAAAAATAATCGGGCGCACTGCAAGCAACATATGAAGATAGCACGACACTATTGTAAAATCACTGAATAAAAAGAAAATAATTCGTGGGACAGGTGCAGATAATTATGCGGAGTTTATCTGTAAAGGTCACAAATAAGTCGCACTTTATTTCTAAAAAATACGTGGGCGCACTACAATCAGGATATTATGATAGCACGACACTATTGTCAAATCAATGAATAAGAAAAAATAATTCAGCGGGAAAGGTACAGCTAATTATCGGTAGTTTATCTGTAACGAGCACAAATTAGCAGCATTTTATTTATAAAAATTGCTCAGGCGCACAGCAAGCAGGACATCATGGTAGCACGACACTATTGTAAAATGAATAAATAAAAAAATAATAGTTCGGATGTAATTTGCCGTTAATTATCTGCAGTTGAGCTGAGAAGGTCCCAAATTAGCCGCTCCATATTTATAAAAAATACTCAGGCGCTCTGCATGCAGGATATCAAGATAGCACGACACTATTGTAAAATCAATGACTAAAACAAAAATGATTCGAGAGAATTTGGCTGCTGCTATCCGCCGATTGTCTGTAAAGGTCCGAAATTAGCCGTACATTATTTATAAAAAATATCCGGCCGTACTGCAAGCAGGATATCAAGATAGCACGATGCTATTGTAAAATCAATAAATAAGATATGAAGATAGCACGACACTATTGTAAAATTAGTGAATAAAAAAAATAATTCGGGTGAAGGTGCAGCTAATTATCCGGAGTTTATGTGTAAATGTCACAAATTAGCCGCACTTTATTTCTAAAAAATACGTGGGCGCACTGCAATCAGGCTATGAAGATAGCACGACAGTATTGTCAAATTAATGAATAAAAAAAAATAATTCAGGGAAAAGGTGTAGCTAATTATCGGTAGTTTATCTGTAAAGGTCACAAATTAGCCGCACTTTATTTCTAAAAAATACCTGGGCGCACTGCAATCAGGTTATGAAGATAGCACGACACTATTGTAAAATCAATGAATAAGAAAAATAATGCGTGGGAAAGGTGCAGCTAATTATCTGCAGTTTATCTATAACGGTTACAAATTAGCCGCTCTTTAGTTATGAAAAATAGTAAGGTGCAGAGCCGGCAGGTTCTCAAGATATCACGACACTATTGTAAAGTGATTAAATAAAAAAATAATAGTTCGGGTGTCATTTGCCGTTAATTATCTGCAGTTTATCTATATCGGTTACAAATTAGCCGCTCTTTAGTTATGAAAAATAGTAAGGTGCACAGCCTGCAGGTTCTCAAGATATCACGACACTATTGTAAAATGATTAAATAAAAAAATAATAGTTCGGGTGTAATTTGCCGTTAATTATCTGCAGTTGATCTGAAAAGGTCCCAAATTAGCCGCTCCATATTTATAAAAAATACTCAGGCGCTCTGCATGCAGGATATCAAGATAGCACGACACTATTGTAAAATCAATGACTACAACAAAAATGATTCGAGGGGACTTGGCTGCTGTTGTCCGCCGATTGTCTGTAAAGGTCCGAAATTAGTCATACATTATTTATAAAAAATATCCGGCCGTACTGCAAGCAGGATATCAAGATAGCACGATGCTATTGTAAAATCAATAAATAAAACAAAAATTGTTCCGGAGGAATTTGCTGCTAATTATCCGGCACTTATCTGTAAAGGTAAAATATTAGCCGTACTTTATTTCTAAGAAATACCCGGGCGCAGTGCAATCAAGATATGAAGATAGCACAACACTATTGTAAAGTTAGTGAATAAAAAAAATAATTCGGGTGAAGGTGCATCTAATTATCCGGAGTTTATGTGCAAATGTCACAAATTAGCCGCCCTTTATTTCTCAAAAATTCCCGGGCGCACTGCAATCAGGACATGAAGATAGCACGGCACTATTGTTAAATCAATAAATAAAAAAAATAAGGCGGAGGAAAGGTGCGTCTAATTATCGGCAGATTATCTGTAACGGTATCCAATTAGCCGCATTTTATTTATAAAAAATACTTGGGCGCACTGCATGCAAGATATCAGGATAGCACAACACTATTGTAAAAGCAATGAATAAAACACATATGATTAGAAGGGAATTTGCCGCTAATTATCCGCAGTTAATCTGTAAATATCCCAAATTAGCCGCGCTTTATTTATAAAATAGACCCACACGCTCTGCCAGCTTAATATTAAGATAGCATAGACTATCATAAAATCAATGAATAGAAAAAAAAGTTCCGAGGGAATTTACCGCTAATTATCCGGAGTTTATCTGTAAAGGTCACATATTAGAGGTACTTTATTTCTAAGAAATACTCGGGCGCACTGCAATCAGGACATGAAGATAGCACGGCACTATTGTTAAATCAATAATTAAAAAAAATAATGCGGTGGAAAGATGCAGCTAATTATCTGCAGTTTTTCCGTAACTATTACAAATTAACCGAACTTTATTTTTAAAAAATACCCGAGTGCACTACTATCAACATATGAAGATAGCAGACACTATTGTAAAATCAATGAATAAAAAAATATTATTCGTGGAACAGGTGCAGATAATTATCGGCAGATTATCTGTAACGGTCATAAATTAACCATACTTTATTTCTATAAAATACTCGGGCGCACTGCAAGCAACATATGAAGATAGCAGGACACAATTGTAAAATCACTGAATAAAAAGAAAATAATTCGTGGGACAGGTGCAGATAATTATGCGGAGTTTATCTGTAAAGGTCACAAATAAGTCGCACTTTATTTCTAAAAAATACGTGGGCGCACTGCAATCAGGCTATGTAGATAGCACGCCACTATTGTGAAATCAATAAATAAAAAAAAGTAATGCTGGGGAAAGATGCAGCTAATTATCGGCAGTTTATTTGTAACGAGCACAAATTAGCAGCATTTTATTTATAAAAATTACTCAGGCGCACAGCAAGCAGGACATCAAGGTAGCACGACACTATTGTAAAATGAATAAATAAAAAAATAATAGTTCGGGTGTAATTTGCCGTTAATTATCTGCAGTTAAGCTGAGAAGGTCCCAAATTAGCCGCTCCATATTTATAAAAAATACTCAGGCGCTCTGCATGCAGGATATCAAGATAGCACGACACTATTGTAAAATCAAGGACTAAAACAAAAATGATTCGAGGGGATTTGGCTGCTGTTATCAGCCGATTGTCTGTAAAGGTCCGAAATTAGCCGTACATTATTTATAAAAAATATCCTGCCGTACTGCAAGCAGGATATCAAGATAGCACGATGCTATTGTAAAATCAATAAATAAGATATGAAGATAGCACGACACTATTGTAAAATTAGTGAATAAAAAAAATAATTCGTGTGAAGGTGCAGCTAATTATCCGGAGTTTATGTGTAAATGTCACAAATTAGCCGCACTTTATTTCTAAAAAATACCTGGGCGCACTGCAATCAGGTTATGAAGATAGCACGACACTATTGTAAAATCAATGAATAAGAAAAATAATGCGTGGGAAAGGTGCAGCTAATTATCTGCAGTTTATCTATAACGGTTACAAATTAGCCGCTCTTTAGTTATGAAAAATAGTAAGGTGCAGAGCCGGCAGGTTCTCAAGATATCACGACACTATTGTAAAGTGATTAAATAAAAAAATAATAGTTCGGGTGTCATTTGCCGTTAATTATCTGCAGTTTATCTATATCGGTTACAAATTAGCCGCTCTTTAGTTATGAAAAATAGTAAGGTGCACAGCCTGCAGGTTCTCAAGATATCACGACACTATTGTAAAATGATTAAATAAAAAAATAATAGTTCGGGTGTAATTTGCCGTTAATTATCTGCAGTTGATCTGAAAAGGTCCCAAATTAGCCGCTCCATATTTATAAAAAATACTCAGGCGCTCTGCATGCAGGATATCAAGATAGCACGACACTATTGTAAAATCAATGACTACAACAAAAATGATTCGAGGGGACTTGGCTGCTGTTGTCCGCCGATTGTCTGTAAAGGTCCGAAATTAGTCATACATTATTTATAAAAAATATCCGGCCGTACTGCAAGCAGGATATCAAGATAGCACGATGCTATTGTAAAATCAATAAATAAGATATGAAGATAGCACGACACTATTGTAAAATTAGTGAATAAAAAAAATAATTCGTGTGAAGGTGCAGCTAATTATCCGGAGTTTATGTGTAAATGTCACAAATTAGCCGCACTTTATTTCTAAAAAATACGTGGGCGCACTGCAATCAGGATATGAAGATAGCACGACAGTATTGTCAAATCAATGAATAAAAGTAAAGAATTCAGGGGAAAGGTGTAGCTAATTATCGGTAGCTTATCTGTAAAGGTCACAAATTAGTCGCACTTTATTTCTAAAAGATACCTGGGCGCACTGCAATCAGGTTATGAATATAGCACGACACTATTGTAAAATCAATGAATAAAAAAAATAATGCGGGGGAAAGGTGCAGCTAATTATCTGCAGTTTATCTGTAATGGTTACAAATTAGCCGCTCTTTATTTATGAAAAATACTAAGGTGCACAGCCTGCAGGTTCTCAAGATATCACGGCACTATTGTAAAATCAGTGATTAAAACAAGAATGATTTGACGAGACTTTGCCTCTAATTATCTGCAGATTATCTGTAAAGATCCGAAATTATCCGCTCGTTATTTATGTAAAATACTCAGGCGCGCTGCATGCAGGATATGAGCAATGCACGACACTATTGTAAAGTCAATGACTAAAAAAAAATTAATCCAATGGACTTTGCCGCTACCTATCCGTAGATTATTTGTAACGCTCCGAAATTAGACGTACTTTATTTATCAAAAAAATCCGGATGCACTGCCAGCACGTCATCAAGACATGTAGACGCTATTTGAAAATCAATGAGTAAATAAAAATATTTCCGGAGAAAGGTGCAGCTAATTATCGGCATCATAAAATCAGTAAATAAAAAAAAATGGTTCTGGTGTAATTTGCCGCTAATTATCCGCAGTTAATCTGTAAAGATCCCAAATTAGCCGCACTTCATTTATCAAATAGACCCACACGCTCTGCCAGCTTAATATTAAGATAGCATACACTATCACAAAATCAATGAATAGAAAAAAAAGTTCGGGGGGAATTTTCCGCTACTTATCCGGAGTTTATCTGTAAAGGTCACATGTAAGCCGTACTTTATTTGTTAGAAATACCCGGGTGCACTGCAATCAGCATATGAAGATAGAACGACACTATAATAAAATTAGTGAATAAAAAAAAAATAATTCGTTGGACAGGTGCAGATAATTATCCGGAGTTTATCTGTAAACGTCACAAATTAGACGCACTTTATTTCTAAAAAATACCTGGGCGCACTGCAATCAGGATATAGAGATAGCACGACAGTATTGTCAAAACAACGAATAAAAAAAATAATGCGGAGGAAAGGTGCGGCTAATTATCGGCAGATTATCTGTAGCGGTCACCAATTAGCCGCATTTTATTTATAAAAAATACTTGGGCGCACTGCATGCATGATATCAGGATAGCAGGACACTATTGTAACAGCAATGACTAAAACAAAAATGATTCGAGGAGACTTTTCCTCTAATTATCCGGAGATTATCTGTAACGGTTCGAAATTAGCCGCTCTTTACTTATGAAAAATACTCAGGCGCTCTGCATGCAGGATATCAAGATAGCACGATGGTATTGTTAAATCAATAAATAAAACAAAAATTGTTCCGGAGGAATTTGCCGCTAATTATCCGGCGTTTATCTGTAATGGTCAAATATTAGCCGTACTTTATTTCTAAGAAATACCCGGGCGCAGTGCAATCAAGATATGAAGATAGCACGGCACTATTGTAAAATTAGTGAATAAAAAAAATAATTCGGACGAAGGTGCAGCTAATTATCCGGAGTTTATGTGTAAATGTCACAAATTAGCCGCCCTTTATTTCTAAAATATTCCCGGGCGCCCTGCAATCAGGACATGAAGATAGCATGGCACTGTTGTTAAATCAATAAATAAAAAAAATAATGGGGAGGAAAGGTGCGTCTAATTATCGGCAGATAATCTGTAGCGGTCACCAATTAGCCGCATTTTATTTATAAAAAATACTTGGGCGCACTGCATGCATGATATCAGGATAGCAGGACACTATTGTAACAGCAATGAATAAAACACATATGATTAGAAGGGAATTTGCCGCTAATTATCCGCAGTTAATCTGTAAATATCCCAAATTAGCCGCACTTTATTTATAAAATAGACCCGCACGCTCTGCCAGCTTAATATTAAAATAGCATACACTATCATAAAATCAATGAATAGAAAAAAAAGTTCCGGGGGAATTTACCGCTAATTATTCGGAGTTTATATGTAAAGGTCACATATTAGCTGTAGTTTATTTCTAAGAAATACCCGGGCCCACTGCAATCAGGACATGAACATAGCACGGCACTATTGTTAAATCAATAAATAAAAGAAATAATGCTGAGGAAAGATGCAGCTAATTATCTGCAGTTTATCCGTAACTATCACAAATTAACCGCACTTTATTTTTAAAAAATGCCCGGGCGCACTACTATCAGCATATGAAGATAGCAGACACTATCGTAAAATCAATGAATAAAAAAATATTATTCGTGGAACAGTTGCAGATAATTATCGGCAGTTTATCTGTAACGGTCATAAATTAACGATACTTTATTTCTAAAAAATACTCGGGCGCACTGCAATCAGCATATGAAGATAGCACGACACTATTGTAAAATCAATGAATAAAAAAAAAATAATTCGTGGGACAGGTGCAGATAATTATCCGGAGTTTATCTGTAAAGGTCACAAATTAGCCGCACTTTATTTCTAAAAAATACGTGGGCGCACTGCAATCAGGATATGAGGATAGCACGACACTATTGTCAAATCAATGAATAAAAAGAAATAATTCACGGGAAAGGTGTAGCTAATTATCAGTAGTTTATCTGTAAAGGTCACAAATTAGCCGCACTTTATTTCTAAAAAATACCTGGGCGCACTGCAATCAGGTTATTAAGATAACACGACACTATTGTCAAATCAATGAATAAAAAAAAATAATTCAGGGTAAGGTGTAGCTAATTATTCGTAGCTTATCTGTAAAGGTCACAAATTAGCCGCACTTTATTTCTAAAAAATACCTGGGCGCACTGCAATCAGGTTATGAAGATAGCACGACACTATTGTAAAATCAATGAATAACAAAAATAATGCGGGGGAAAGGTGCAGCTAATTATCTGCAGTTTATCTGTATCGGTTACAAATTAGCCGCTCTTTATTTATGAAAAATACTAAGGTGCACAGCCTGCAGGTTCTCAAGATAGCACGACACTATTGTAAAATCAGTGACTAAAACAAAAATGATTTGACGAGACTTTGCCTCTAATTATCCGCAGATTATCTGTAAAGATCCGAAATTAGCCGCTCTTTATTTATGAAAAATACTCAGGCGTGCTGCATGCAGGATATGAGCATAGCACGACACTATTGTAAAATCAATGTCTAAAACAAAAATGATTCGGGTGGACTTTGCCGCTAATTATCCGTAGATTATATGTAACGCTCCGAAATTAGACGTACTTTATTTATAAAAAAAATCTGGTCGCACTGCCAGCACGACATCAGGACATGTAGACACTATTTGAAAATCAATGAATAAAAAAAGATATTTCGGGAGAAAGGTGCAGCTAATTATCGGCATCATAAAATCAATAAATAAAATGGTTCGGGTGGAATTTGCCGCTAATTATCCGCAGTTTATCTGTTGAGGTTACAAATTAGCCGCACATTATATCTAAAAAATACCCGGGCGCACTGCAATCGGGATATGTAGATAGCACGCCACTATTGTGAAATCAATAAATAAAAAAAAGTAATGCTGGGGAAAGATGCAGCTAATTATCGGCAGTTTATTTGTAACGAGCACAAATTAGCAGCATTTTATTTATAAAAATTACTCAGGCGCACAGCAAGCAGGACATCAAGGTAGCACGACACTATTGTAAAATGAATAAATAAAAAAATAATTGTATATGAATGAACGTATACGGAGTTTATATTGTTAGGTTTTATCGCCGAGAGAAAATAATAAATTGTATTGACTCTGAAAGTCTTTGCTCCAACCCACTCGAAAGTAAAATTGGAAGCAAAAAGAATAAGAACGCTAAGCGCGTTCGAGTAAAATAGGTAAGCAATACGTAAGGTATATGCAATAGTCAAACTGATAATACGAGAGCCTCGCGTAATATCAGCAAAGCAAAAAAATAGCAATTGGGCAATAAGTAAAGCAAGGGGTAAATATAAGTAAGGCTAATATTGTTTGGCGAGAGAGAGAGAGTGCGTGGCGCAGGCCCCTACTTAAGCACGCGGGGCGATGTTTTTCATTGAAGGTTGCTCGCTTGGCGCTTGCCATCTAGCGGTCACTTCGGGTACTACAATTCCGAACACACCGCCCGCTTTCGTCCATACAATGGGCGAATAGAATTAGTTTAGCAGACATTTAAACCGATCTGAAAACTAAGATTGACCTGTTGCAATTGGAGACGTTGAGGTGTAAAGTTTGGCAATAGGTCCGCTATTAATCCATCCGAAGATTGTGCGTTGGGCCATTTGAGTTCCGGAAGGTCCTTTGACCAGTCCGTCGAGCAAGATGTCTGGGACGATGTCAGCACCAAGTAAAATATCAATTTCAGCAGGTGTTTCTCTGAAATCGTCCGCTAATTCTAATCCCTTCAAATGGGTCCAGGCATTCTTTAGTTTATGGCATCTTTGCGTGTATTTTGTAATAAAAGGAAGTACTAGTGCGTTTAACTGCAACTGTGCTTTAGGGTTGAAAGCCGATGTAAGTTGCAAAGTGATTCGGCCCTTAGCAGGAATGTGAGAATAACCTCCAATACCACTCAACGGCACTGTCATGGCAAAGTATGGTTGTTCAAGCTTCTTTAATAACACTTCGGATACAAAAGAACTTTGGGATCCAGGATCTACCATAGCTCGACAGGTTGAATTCTGCCATCAGCACCACGTAGTTTCACCAACGCGGTAGCCAAAAGAGCAGATTCTACACCACAGCTTTGAGCTGCTAAACTTAATTGTAGCTCAGTGTTAGTAGTAAAAGAGGGACCAGTGAAAAAGACGTGATTATGTATGGGTTCACTGGCAGACACGTGAGAACTTTTATTTGTATCTTCGTGAAGAAGCGTATGGTGTTGTTTGCTACATATGATACATCTTTTGTCAGATCGGCAATTACTGATCGGGTGAAACCCGAGACAATTGAAACATAACTTCCTTTTTTCCACGAAGATTTTTCGTTCACTGGCGGTTTTGGCTTTGAAGGCGTCGCAACGAGTAATGAAATGTGCGTCTGCACAAAGACACACTTGTTGGTAAACGTAGCATGAGAGCTAATTGTTCTGTTTTCTGGAGTTTTAGATTTACTTAACTTAGACACGGAGGGGGTTTCTAAAAAATCAATACGCTCGGTGATGAACCGACTAAGTTGGACAAAAGTAGGGGGATCGGCACTTTTACTGACTTGTTTTTCCCACTCGCATAAGGTTTTGAAATCAAGCTTATGAGAAATGATAGGCACGAGAAGATCGTCCCATTGATTGGTTGGCCTTTTGAGTTGCTCTAAAGCGGAGATTGTATTTGTTGTTGAATTAAGAAGGGATTGTAATTGAGATGGAGAATCGAAACTTACGGCAGGCAAATCGAGTAGTGTCTTGGTATAAAGTGCAACAAGTTGTTTGTATAGTGATCTTCTAACTTTTTCCAGGCAATAGGGAAGTTGAGATCTGTAATTTGAATTGTTTTGAACATATCAGCTGCTTCTCCTTGAACGTGCGTTTTCAATTGTTGTAATTTCTCTGAATTAGATAGCCGTTCATCTTTGATAATGGTAGATTTGAGTAGATCTTTAAAATCTAGCCAGTCGGTGAATTTACCGGAAAAGGTAGGAACTTCAATGTTAGATAACTTTCTTGTGGAGACTGGTTGCTGCGCAACATGCATATTAGCTTGTTGAGGGAATTGTTTAAGCCAATGGGCTATATCGACCACTGCATTCATGTAAATATCTTCAGTCGCCCGACAGCAGTCAGTAACAAAATAGTCACTCTTGCTCGTGCTTTCAAATTTCTGGGATAGGACAATAGTATGATTTTCTTGGAATTCTTTTCAGTTCTTCTCTAACATCTGTAGCTTAGCTTCGAGTAGCTCACGAGTGATATTGTCCTTGCCCACTTTCTTGATATTGGTACTTGAATTGCAGATTCGATTAAATAATTCGAACTGACGCTCGATGGTTTGCGTAAGTGAAAGTGTTGGCATTTTGATTGAAAGAAGTAAGCAGATCCCTGAGTGTTATGAGAGTTTGTGTGGTATCTCCGCCCGCTGTGCAGAGTGGCAGGGGCAAAGAGATCAGTCACACGATAGATTTCGTTATAGGAGGTCGTAAATCTCCAAAGAACTAACTTACCGAAGGTCGTAAATCTCTGACAATTAATGTAACACTCGAGAGTTCTATTGCTTTGTAAGAATTTCTCTCGATTGACAACCCTATCCGGCTCGAAGGACCAAAAATGTATACGAATGAACGTATACGGAGTTTATATTGTTAGGGTTTATCGCCGAGAGAAAATAATAAATTGTATTGACTCTGAAAGTCTTTGCTTCAACCCACTCACAAGTAAAATTGGAAGCAAAAGGAATAAGAACGCTAAGCGCGTTCGAGTAAAATAGGCAAGCAATACGCAAGGTATATGCTATAGGCAAACTGATAATACGAGAGCCTCACGTAATATCAGCAAAGCAAAAAAATAGCAATTGGGCAATAAGTAAAGCAAAGGGTAAATATAAGTAAGGCAAATAATGTTTGGCGAGAGAGAGAGTGCGTGGCGCAGGCCCGTACTTAAGCACGCGGGGTGATGTTTTTCATTGAAGGTTGCGCGCTTGGCGCTTGCCATCTAGCGGTCACTTCGGGTACTACAATTCCGAACAATAATAGTTCGGGTGTAATTTGCCGTTAATTATCTGCAGTTGATCTGATAAGGTCCCAAATTAGCCGCTCCATATTTATAAAAAATACTCAGGCGCTCTGCATGCAGGATATCAAGATAGCACGACACTATTGTAAAATCAATAACTAAAACAAAAATGATTCGAGGGGACTTGGCTGCTGTTATCCGCCGATTATCTGTAAAGGTCCGAAATTAGCCGTACATTATTTATAAAAAATATCCGGCCGTACTGCAAGCAGGATATCAAGATAGCACGATGCTATTGTAAAATCAATAAATTAAACAAAAATTGTTCGGGAGGAATTTGCCGCTAATTATCCGGCGTTTATCTGTAAAGGTCAAATATTAGCCGTACTTTATTTCTAAGAAATACCCGGGCGCAGTGCAATCAAGATATGAAGATAGCACGACACTATTGTAAAATTAGTGAATAAAAAAAAAAATTCGGTTGAAGGTGCAGCTAATTATCCGGAGATTATGTGTAAATGTCACAAATTAGCCGCACTTTACTTCTAAAAAATACGTGGGCGCACTGCAATCAGGTTATGAAGATAGCACGACACTATTGTCAAATCAATGGATAAAAAAAAATAATTCAGGGGAAAGGTGTAGCTAATTATCGGTAGCTTATCTGTAAAGGTCACAAATTAGCCGCACTTTATTTCTAAAAAATACCTGGGCGCACTGCAATCAGGTTATGAAGATAGCACGACACTATTGTAAAATCAATGAATAAAAAAAATAATGCGGGGGAAAGGTGCAGCTAATTATCTGCAGTTTTTCTGTAACGGTTACAAATTAGCCGCTCTTTATTTATGAAAAATACTAAGGTGCACAGCCTGCAGGTTCTCAAGATATCACGGCACTATTGTAAAATCAGTGATTAAAACAAGAATGATTTGACGAGAGTTTGCCTCTAATTATCCGCAGATTATCTGTAAAGATCCGAAATTAGCCGCTCTTTATTTATGAAAAATACTCAGGCGCGCTGCATGCAGGATATGAGCATAGCACGACACTATCGTAAAATCAATGACTAAAACAAAAAGGATTCGAGTGGACTTTGCTGCTAATTATCCGTAGATTATTTGTAACGCTCCGAAATTAGACGTACTTTATTTATAAAAAAAATCCGGACGCACTGCCAGCACGACATCAAGACATGTAGACACTATTTGAAAATCAATGAATAAAAAAATATATTTCGGGAGAATTGCAGCTAATTATCGGCATCATAAAATCAATAAATAAAATGATTCAGGTGGAAAATGCCGGTAATTATCCGCAGTTATCTGTTGAGGTCCCAAATTAGCCGTTCTTTATTTATAAAAAATACTCGAGCGCACTGCATGCAGAATATCAATACACCAAGCCACCATTGGAAAATCAATGAATAAAAAAAGATATTTCGGGAGAAAGGTGCAGCTAATTATCGGCATCATAAAATCAATAAATAAAATGGTTCGGGTGGAATTTGCCGCGAATTATCCGCAGTTTATCTGTTGAGGTTCCAAATTAGCCGTTCTTTATTTTTAAAAATACTCGAGCGTACTGCATGCAGGATATCAATACATCAAGCCACTATGGGAAAATGAATGAATAAATAAAAATATTTCCGGAGAAAGGTGCAGCTAATTATCGGCATCATAAAATCAGTAAATAGAAAAAAATGTTCGGGGGGAATTTGCCGCTAATTATCCGGAGTTTATCTGTAAAGGTCACGTATTAGCCATACTCTCTTTCTAAGAAATATTATGATGCACTGCAATCAGGATATGAAGATAGAACGACGCTATTGTAAAATCATAGAATAAAAAAAATAGTTCGTGTGAAAGCTGCAGCTAATTATCTGCAGTTTATCTATAACTATCACAAATTAACCGCACTTTATTTTTAAATAATACCTGGGCGCACTGCAATCAGCATATGAAGATAGCAGACACTATTGTAAAATCAATGAATAAAAAAATATTATTCGTTGTACAGGTGCAGATAATTATCGGCAGTTTATTTGTAACTGTCATAAATTAACCACACTTTATTTCTAAAAAATACCCGGGCGCACTTCAATCATCATATGAAGATAGCACGGCACTATTGTAAAATCAATGAATAAAAAAAAAATAATTCGTGGGACAGGTGCAGATAATTATCCGGAGTTTATCTGTAAAGGTCACAAATTAACCGCTCTTTATTTCTAAAAAATACGTGGGTGCACTGCAATCAGGATATGAAGATAACACGAGACTATTGTAAAATCAATGAATAAAAAAAAAAAATTCGTGGGGCAGGTGCAGATAATTATCCGGAGTTTATCTGTAAAGGTCACAAATTAGCCGCACTTTATTTCTAAAGAATACGTGGGCGCACTGCAATCAGGATATCAAGATGGCACGACACTATTGTAAAATCAGTAAATAAAACAAAAATGAAGAGAGCGACGTTGGCTCAGTGGTTACCATGCTAGTCACGGAAACAACGTCGTTCCAGCTGTCGTGGGTTCGTTTCCCGGTGAAATCACTCGGATTTTTTTCGAACTGTCTTTCAGCGGGAAAAGTACCAAGACACCTGCTGCTTTAAGGCGGTTTTTTCCCTGGAATTTCGCTTTAGTGGAATCCCGGGTTTTCCCTTGCTTTTCAGGCACAAGCCTGGGTGAATGCGAAGCAGTGTTAGGGAAATAGGAAGGTCGATAAGGTAGGTAGGCCGATCCGATGCACTAGGCAGGGAACGCTGGTCTTACCGGCGGGGAGCTGGCCCAGAAATATGGACCTTCTCCGGAGAGGCTTACCCTGAAATATGGACCTTCTCCGGAGAGGCTTACCCTGGAAGACGCGCCTGATACCTCCCCGAGGGCAGAGAGTATTGGCCTAACCAACACGGTGCGAGACTGAAATATGTCCTCACCGAAAATGTTTTCTAGGAAGGTTACGAAATATATAGGATAAAATGAGAGGAGAAAATAGTGAAGTTATAGGATTTGGCACTACTTCCACACCAAGGTGGTGGAAGGCCACCGCCAGCTACGCCAAGAGGCTGCAGCGGTAATGGAAAAAAATAGTTAGAGAGGAATTTGACACTAATTATCCTCAGTTGATCTGTAATGGTCACAAATTAGCCGCACTTTATTTATAAATAATACTCAGGTGCACTGCAGTCCTGTTAGGAAGTTAGCAGGACACTATTGTAAAATGAATAAATAAAAAAAAAATGGTTCGTGAGGAATTTTGCCGCTAAATATCTGCAGTTTATTTGTAAAGTACGAAATTAACCGCACTTTATTTATAAAAAATACCCTGGCGCACTGCCAGCTTAATATTAAGATGTCAGGGAATTATCATAAAATCGATGAAAAAAAATATGGTTCGTTGAGAATTTTGTCGCTAATTATCCGCAGTTGATGTATAAAGATCCGAAATTAGTTGCACCAGTAAGCATTGAATGGCCCATCTTAAAAAATACAATTTTTATTGCATAAAAATTAAATATCTTTGCAACAAATCAAGCTAATTAAACGAGACAAAATGATAATTGTTCGTTATTAAGAATAGCATGTTTTGGCTTTTATTTGGTATTCGTAGATGCAATAGGTTTATTGGTAGAGCGATATAATCAATTAATTTGGTAATAACAATTGATTGCCTGTTTTTTCGAAAAGTACCTAAGAAATTCGTAAATTACGTACAGAAACCAATTAATCTCCCAAGGTTGTGTAACTGGTTAAAAACTTTATGCAAAAAGTGGCTAGGCATTCGCATTCAGAGCGCAGCCTGTGTATTACATAGGTCCAAAAATTTTGATTTTCGATTGTCGCGAGCAATCTGGACATGGGTAGAAATATTGAACGGATTCGAGTCAAAATACCTATAGAACAGGTGCATTTGCTCACGTCAATCAAAAATAAAAATGAATGGACTCGTATAATACACGTGATGTGCTCTGAATTGCTCCCAGTAAGGCGGATGCATCCACATACTGATACATCCGACTGAGTAATTATGTAGACCCTATATATACTCTAAACGCAAGAGAGTAATAATTGTATAAGTTAAGTGTAAACCGTCAATTTTTTACTTAATTAAAGAGCAAAGTGCTGATTTTTTTTCCGTTAAAGACGTTAAAATATGCATTTTATACTTCATAAAGAGTAAAACCTATATTTTCTACTATATAAAGGGTAACAAATTATACTTTCTAAATATGTTGTAAGCGCTCGTGGTGCTATCTTAATAGTTTTGAATTTTTAACCGGACTTCAACGAGCAAATCTCTTATGCGTTAGTCGAATGTCTATTCCCAAATCGAGAAAGGTAGCTTTTGTTTAACCTTCCTCCTCTCTCGATAAGAATTTTTTGACAAACGGCGACACACATAAGAGAAAAAATTTTTTTTAAATGAATAACTATTAATTTCGGAATAAAATATAATATCGGGGAGTTTCGTCCTTGTCGTACTTGGAAACTCCCCGATATTATATTTTATTCCGAAATTAATAGTTATTCATTTAAAAAAAAATTTTTCTCTTATGTGTGTCGCCGTTTGTCAAAAAATTCTTATCGAGAGAGGAGGAAGCTTAAACAAAAGCTACCTTTCTCGATTTGAGAATAGACATTCGACTAACGCATAAGAGATTTGCTCGTTGATGTCCGATTAAAAATTCAAAATTATACTTTCTGTTGAAAAGATTAAATTGATACTTTTACTTTTTTGGCAAAGAGTATACTCTACGTTTTTTACTTTATAAAGAGTAAAAATTAAGTATATGGACATACAACTATATATGGACGGCTGAGCGGAACAAAGTCTTATCTCAGCGCGTGGATGGAAAACAACATATCTCGGCGCGTATGTTTTTTTCTTGAAATTTTGTAGTGGCAGCCCTGCGCGCCCGCCTATGTACCGCGGTGAGTATCGTCTATACATAAGAGACTCTCTATTTACTGAGCTTTGGGCTCTGTGCTTTGTGTGCTCCGTAAAAAAAATTGTTGCCCGATATCTAGCATACTCGTGATCATGGTTCCAAATAATTAATTAAAATTTGAATTAATTAGCCCATTTAGTTAAGAATTCAAATTTACTCTTTAATTAAAAGAGACGAGTGTGTTTCTTTTAGCATAAGGAAATCGGCAATATAAATTGAACACACTAGAACGCACAAGGAGTTGAGCTCTCGAAGACGAGCTTTGCATGCGTATATTCACATAAGTATAAGGAAGTTCGCAAAAATGTGTCAAAAGGGCTTTCCGACGCTTTTGGTAAAGTGGAGGTATGCAGAAAGGCTACCTATAAAATTACCAGCAAAAAAGTTCTCAACCCAAGTAAGCGGGTGAAACGAGTTCCAGGCAGAAAGTGGAGACACGCACTGACAGTCTACAAATAAAGTTTCAATTAAATAATTTTTAAACCTAAATAGGCGGGGAAAGCTAGTTTCACGTAGGAAAGTGACGACACGTAGACAGGGTAAATATAAAATGATAAAATGATCAGTCAAATAATTTCTAAACGCAAATACTCGGGGGAAGCGAGTTACGCGCAGTAACGTGGAAGCACGCGATCTCGAAGTATAAATTCTTTATGAAATAATTCAAAACCCAAACAAGTTTTGGGGACGAGATCAACAGTGAAGTGGGAGCACGGAGACGTGTTGGTTATTTGATTTCAAAATTCGAGAGATTTTCAATACTATTTCAAAAGCTGCACACGTGAGGGAAATGAGTTCGAAATAGAAATGACACGGCACGAAGACAGAGTGGTAACTAGTTTTTAATTAAAAATTCATGAGTAAACAGTCGTGTGCTGTAAATTGGCTTCCCCTGCATATTTGGATTTCGGAAGAGGCTATTTGATAATCTTATCGCCAGCGCCTCTGTGTGTTTCTACTTTTTTGTCTGAAACTCGCTTCCCCTGCATATTTAAGTTTAGGAATTATTTAATTGATAATTTTATAGATAGCTTATCTGCGTGCCACCACTTTTCTGCGTGAAACCTGTTTCCTCCGCCTATTTGGATTTAAAATTATTTGATTGAAACTTTATTTGTAGACTTCCACGTGTCACCACTTTTCTGCGTGAAACTTGCTTCCTCCGGCTATTTGGATTTAAAATTAATTGATTGAAACTTTATTTATAGATTTCCGCGCGCCTCCACTACCTGTCTGGAACTCGCTTTGCCCGCCTATTTGGGTTTAACAAATATCTTATTGAAAACTTTATCGGTAGCCACGCTGCGTGCCGCCACTTTTCTACATAGAACTCGCTTCTTTACGAGATTCTTTGTTGTGCTAATAAATTTCGGAGAATCGTTGTGTTTAGTAATTTTTCCTATGTACATATCATCTTTTACTATAAAACATAGTAATTAATTTAATATTGCAAGTATATTCCGGCGTGGCTATGCATTATAATAATTTTTATTAAATCATTTTTCTCAGCGCACACACATTACAAACAATAGTATGTGCAATGCATGCATTCAGTTGAGCATTAGTCGCACAATGTACTATACTTTAAATGTGTTTGAGAATGCAATAAATTAATGAGGACATGCTATGGGTGTTTGGAAGAAATTTGAGTCATACAAAGATTAATAAAATAAATTCACAGTATATTATGAGAAATTGCAAAACTATTAAAATTACTTTCGTAGTAACAATTAATTACAATAAGCTTGGTTGAATTTCATATAATAATGAGTCGTCCCCGCTGTGAGGAAACTAACCTGTTGTGCGTAGTGAGTTTTTCCGTTCAATTGAGTTTTGTTGAGAATGCAGATGAGTTATGTATTGACGTATAAAGTTCCGGCTCGCTGGTGAGGACACTGCTTACACAAATTGCACAAGTAATATTATTGATTTACTGCAGTTTGAGAGTTGCCGAGCAGTAAGAGTGTCGAGATAAATTGCCGATACTCACACGTAGTTGAGAAAAGTAGCCACGTGTAACGTGAGTAAAATTACCTTAGCTAATCGCAGCGATTGTATTAATCGTGGATATTGTCGTACTCGCCGAGCGCGATGAGTATGCGACTGAGAGAGTCAGATGAGAAGAGCCAGATGAGAATGTCCAGATGAGTTGAGCCAGTGAATTGTAGTTGAGAAAAAGCTGTGAAAATAGCGATAGAGGTTGCGGTGAGGTGTCGTGGCGAGCTAGATTCTGAGAGAGCACTTCCTTCTTCTTCGCCTGGAAACTGTCACCGACGCGCGAGTCAAATCAGCATCTCTCCTATTTACATGTGGGAGAGCGAGAGAAACAGAGATAGAGCTTCGGTACTGTGGTGGTCAGCGCAACGGCTCCGCTCTCGCGTAGAGAAACTGCGTGGTGCTGCCATGTCGCGGCGGCGCAGTGAGTACAGTTGATTCGCGCGCCACCGCGGGGAATTTAAGAAATGCCTAATTCCCAAACAAAATAAGTGTGGAAAACTCGACTTTCCATGCGAATTTTGCGAGTGAATAGAATTTTTGCTGTATTTTCAAGGAGCAGTGTGGAAATCTCCTTAGAAATGCGGCAAATATATGAGGCGTTTCACTTCAACTGTCCCAGCGCGGCGCGCGAACACCAAATCGTGCTATATCCAGCTCATGTTTACGATACTAAAATCTACTTGAAAAAATTTTATAATAAGCATTTCCAACGTATTTTTTCCTCAGTTTTCTCTAAATTTTCCACTTTCACCTTCAAAAAATACAAAACGTGTTATATCTCGAAAAGGATATTTTTAATATTTTTTTACCCTCTAGATCGAAAGCTGAGCAATTTCTACCTAGGAAAGGATATTTTCCAAAGAGTGCCCGCGATGTTTTCTGCGAGATAGAGAACGCGAAATAGTAGATGCACCGCCTATCCTGCGTGCGGTACTAGGCGGTACAACGCGCGGACTGCGCACAGTGGGCTGTAAGGTAACAAAAATACTCAAAATTAATGTTTGACGCGAAAAAAATAGCTAAAAAATTCTGGTTGGGCTTATTCGCTGGCTTTTATTATAGGCTTTCAGGCTCCGTTTCCGTTGATAAGTTTCTTATTTATATTAGATAAAATGTATCTATTATAAGCAAATATATTATTTGAAATATCTTCCGCCCATATGTCATTAACATTTATTCAACATTATAGAGTTTTTGAATTCTTATAAAAATATAAATAATGGTTTCTTGGGTCACTGATTACGAATATGCTATCAGATTAGCAGAATTCAAAATAACGAATCCAATATGGCCGATAATTTTTTGAACAAATTAATTTTAAAGAAAATTGATATATTATGTGGGTTTTCGGGGTCGCTGATTACGAATCTGCTATAAGATTTAGAAAATTATTAATTACAGATCCAATATGGCAGACAACTTTTTTATTTTGACTATAATTATACTTAAAAATTTAATCGACTATAGTTATAGTCTTATATTTATATTGTGGGAATAACTCGTAGGGCAAATCTGCTATAGGCAAATTGATAGCAACTTATGGTAGATACATAAATAAAAAACTTATCAACGGAAACTGAGCCTGAAAGCCTATAATAAAAGCTAGCGAATAAGCCCAACCAGAATTTTTTAGCTATTTTTTTCGCGCGAAACATTCATTTTGAGCATTTTTGTTACTTCTGAGCCCACTGCTACGCCCGATTCGTTGCCTATATAATAACCTTTTATAATCTTTAATTCTTTACCCGTTCTTCTGGATTCTTAATAATGCATGGAGTAATATTTTATTAATTATTTTATAAAAAAATAAAATTTCAAAATTAACAGCAATATAGTAACTCTTGTACTAACGTTTTTTTTTCAGTGTAGATAATATTTTTTTGTTTGTTTTTGCGTGTTATATCTTGAAAAGTATATTTTTAATATCTTTTTTACCCTTTTGATCGAAAGCTGTGCATTTTTTACGTAGAAAATGATATTTTCCAAAAAGTGTCCAAGATGTTTTCTGCTAGAAATAGAACGCGAAAGAGTATACGTACGGCGCTGCAAAGGCGCCTCCTACACGCGGTACCGCGCGATTTGCCGCGCAGCACGGAATCATTCCTTTTTCATTCGATAGATGGCGTCCACACTTTTCAAACTGTATGTAAATCGTCACGTCGAAAGTATATAATTACTATAACTTCTTATCTTTTTCCTCTTCGAATTTTTTCGAATTTCTTGTCAATAGCAGTTAAATACTTGGATTTCCTTGCCACTTTTGTGCATTTGATTATTGAATCATCGGTGACTCTTGATTTCATTATTTTTGTTTTCTCAAAGAGAAAGCTTTCGATTTTTGTTTATTATAGCAATTAAAATTGATTCACCTTGGAACTTGAAAGGTATAAATCCTTTAAATAAAAATGATCACCCTGCATCTAAAAATTTGTCTGACTTTCCAACACTTTTCAGAAGTGCATATCCTTTAGCACCTGAAAATGCTAAAATATGTTCAACCTGTTGACGCCAAATTTGTAAACAGAAATCAAGTTTATCTCCATCTGATGCTAAAAAAGCTAAAACAGTGTGTGATGATGAATATCACAAAGCTGGTGTTGCAGTTCTCGAAAAAATAAAGAAAAAAGTTTCTGAGTCAACAAATAAGCAAGAGAGAATTCAGCTATTAAATTTCGCACCGAAGTTTTGGTCTCACAGGGACTTGACGCGAGAATTCGATTGCAGTGAACGGGAAGCTCGCGAAGCGAAAGATGTGGTAACGTAGAGCGGAATATTTTCAATACCTGCTAAGAAACGTGACAAACTACTTCCAGATGATACTGTTAATCCTGTAAAAATTTTTTATGAGAGAGATAATATAAGCCAAATCATGCCAGGTTTAAAAGATTATGTATCTATTAAACATGTTCAAAAAAGATTACTGCTTGGTAATTTAAATGAGCTGTATAATTTATATAAAAAAGAAAATGAATGCGTTAATATTGTTTTTACTAAATTTACAGAATTGAGGCCACCACATTGTGTGTTAGCTGGGAGTAGCGGTACGTACAATGTATGCGTGTGTGTGCCTTAAAAACTACCACGGTTGCATCCAAGCAATTGTGTGTAATTATGTACACGATAGATGCTATTTGGGTGACTGTTTGGATTGCCCCAATATGTCTCTATTACGAAAACATTTGCTTGAATGTTTTGATGAAAATGATATTTTACAAATCGAGCATCAATCATGGTTTCAAAGAGATCGGTGTACAATAGCTTCCAAAACTGTAAATGTGCACGAATTTATGGGCATACTGGAGGAGAAATTAATAAAATTAAAAACTCACGATTTTTTTTTAAGAAACAATCACTTTTTACAAATAACGTAAAAAGCAATCTTCAAGAAAAAGAATTTCTTGTGTGTTGCAATTTCGCAGAAAATTATGCTTTCGTTATACAAAATCCTACACAGTCCTTCCACTGGGATAATAACCAGGCAACAGTTTTCACAGTTGCAGTGTACTATAAACAAAATAATGAGCTCAAACATGTAAGAATTGCTGTGATTTTCGACAATTTAAATCATGATACCATAGCCGTTTATGAACATCAAAAAATTGTAATATCTTACCTTAAAACTAATTTTGCAGTGAAGAAAGTTTATTATGTGACTGATGGAGCAGGTCAGCAGTTTAATAATAAATCCAATTTTCAAAATCTTCTTTTTCATAAGAAAGATTTTGGAGTTACTGCTGAGTAGCATTTTTATGCCACAGCACATGACAAAGGTGCGTAGGATGGTATAGGCGCGAACCTAAAAAGAGGTGCAAAACGAGCTAGTCTACAAGTTTCTTCTAGTAATCATATTTTAACGCTAGAAGAACTGTACAACTGGGTTAATGATTACTGCAAACAAACCAAAGCTTTTTATAGCGGAATCGTACGAAGAAACGGTTTTGAAACTAAAACCAAGACTGGATAAGGCTAAATCTATACCAGGCGCGTTACAATACCTTGCTATTATTCTAATAGATGAAAGTACATTGAAGCTCAAAAAAACCTCTCTGAGTTCAGAGTATAAAATCTTCCCGAAAGAAACTGCGAAAACAAAAAAAAAATATTATCTACAATGAGAAAAAAAGTTAGTACAAGAGTTACTATATTGCTGTTAATTTTGAAATTTTATGTTTTTATAATATAATTAATAAAATATTACTTCATGCATTATTAAGAATCCAGAAGAACAGATAAAGAAGTAAAGATTATAAAAGGTTATTATATAGGCAACGAGGCGGGCGCAGTCCGCGCGTTGTACCGCCTAGTACCGCGCGCAGGAAAGGCGGTGCATCTACTCTTTCGCGTTCTATTTCTCGCAGAAAACATCTTGGGCACTCTTTAGAAAATATCCTTTCCTACGTAAACAATGCTCAGCTTCCGATCTGGAGGGTCAAAAAAATATTAAAATTATCGTTTTCGAGATAAGACGTTTTATACTTTTTGAAGGTGAAAACAGAAAATTTCGAGAAAACTGCCTACACCATTGGAAAGCTGAGGAAAAAATACGTCGGAAATGCTTGTCACAAAATTTTTTCAAGTACATTTTAGTATTATAAACATGAGTTGGATATAGCACGCTTTAGCGCTCGCACGCCGCGCAGGGACAGTTTACGTGAAACGTCTCATATATTTTCCGCATTTCCAAGGAAATTTGCACACTGCTCCTTGGAAATACAGCAAAAATTCGATTCACTCGTTGTTACGTCATAACATATCTTTGTTCAGCGATTCATGGGTGATCGGGTGGTGAGTGTGCGCCTGCGCGCGCTGTATGTGTTTGTATGTGAGTGGCGTGAGCATTAGCTCAAAAACACTAACGGCGGCAGCACCGTATGGTAAGCTGAGCGCCATTACTGCCGGCCGCCGTGTTGTACCGGCGCGGTCAGTCAGTCGGTGTCTACACCTTAAAGCATGCGGAGCTCCCTCGCAACAATATTGACTACCATTTTAAAACCTATACGAATTCACTCGCGGACGCGCGAGTCTCGCCTCAAGGCTGAATACGCGATCGATTCCGAAGCGAATCACCTTCCTGTGTTTATCACGGTGATACCGAGCGCGCGCGCATTGCGTGAGCAATTGCGTTAAATCGTGTAGCGCGCATTGCGTGAGCAATAGTGTTTTATTCGTGAGACCTGGGACCACATAGGTACTATGGTCACTTTGTAACGGCCCCGAGCGGCCACGGGCGATTCCCGCATGAGGCGCGATCCTGTGCGTGTTGATACTCTTATGAAAATCGTTTGTTATATTTTCATTGTAATATTAGATTTATTTTGTGATAATAAAAATTGGGTTTTTTATGCCAAAGGCTTTTTCCCACAAATATTGGTTTGTTTCTAATATCATTAGTATGAACAAATTATTCATGGTGCCTCCTGTGAGGTTTGATTACAAACACCTCTCATCATATCTATAGTTCGCGCGCACAGGTCGTGTCTCGCGCGGACAAGAAGAAGAGCGGCGAGCGAAATTCCTGCGGATTCACGCGAGCTTCCAGGAATAACAACAACGGACGCTCGATGTCCTGAGACAAAGGCGCGAGTTCCAGAGCGATCTCACAAGCGTTTTAGAGACATTAGTGCGTGCGATTCAGTAGCTCGAGCAGCATTTCAGAAAGAGAGAGACTGCGCGACAATTGCGTATTGAGCTGGGCCAATCGATGAGGATCAACCAACTACAGTCAAGCAGATTGGGTTTTACAGCGTCGATCGCAGCGTGCATACCTCTGCGCCCTCGCCACAGTCTAAGTCACCTTGGCGTGCAACGGCATTGGCTCCATCGACGAAAACAAAGCTAAGTTCATTTATTCCAGTGCAAAAACATTTGTATTCCGAATGTTCGCTTGCTTTTACATGTTGCAGTGCATTATGTTATAGACGGTACTCGTCTTCATTTTAGTATCAATCGGGTCAATAAATATGAATATTATTGTTATATATAGCTGCATTCTAAAGTAAGACGCACGTTCTTTTCAAGTGAGTAAGAGAAACGCGTAACGGTCGCGTCGACCACATTCGAGTGTGAAATCAGATTTCGCGAACGGTCAAGGGGGCGACGCTATCTCATTGACACGCAAGTCGCACTAAGCACGCACACATTAGGCAGTCGGTCGTACCCTTCAGGTCAAGGACGATTCGCGTTTGCGCTTAGAAATACAGTTTATTATTTCTGTTGTTCGGTGGTTCTCCGTTGAGGTTTGAGGCTAGTCTAGAACATAGGGCTGTTTTTTTTGCATTGTAGTATAAGAGAGTGAATTCAGTTTGGTTATTGTACAATCGAGTCGACGAAGCCTTTCAAAATGAGTCTGAACGAAGATCAACAAAAAACAATTGTGCAAAAGATTAATACTTTCAATCGGCAGACAAAAGTTCTTAAGACATACATAGAGGGTGAGTTTCCAGATACTATTAATGCAAAGTTGCGTCTGAATAGTCTAACAGCTCTGTATGACAATTACGTTAGATATAACGACGAATCGACGTCTTTAAAATTTGATCATCCTCGTTTAGACGAATTTCACACTTTGGAATCGGCATACTATGATATCGCGCAGCGGTGAATAAATTAGCCAACACACCAGAACCAATTGCCAATTCAACGTTTAACAGCACTACTAGTAACATTACCATTACTGAAAGACTCGATTTACCGAAACTCCCAACTATTAAGCTTCCTGTTTTCAATGGTAACCACGACGAGTGGCTTTCATGTAAAAACAAGTTTATTGCTCTAGTTCATTCACGCGCGAATATTAGCGGCTTCGTCAAATACACTCAATTAGAAAGCGCTTTGTCAGGATCGGCTTTAGGAAAATTGGCTGAGTTCCACGCTAGTGACATAAATTATCCCAAAGCGTGGAAGGCACTTTGTGAAGCCTATGATCAAAAACGTCTCATTGTTGCAGAGCATCTTGATGCTCTTCTTGATCTTCCAGTGCTTTCGAAAGCAACTCCCGACGATCTTTCAATGCTAATCGATAAGATGCGCCAACACCTTAACATGTTGGAGCAAGTTCAAGTTAAAATGAATGAAGATATTATGATTAGGATTTTAGAAAGATGTCTTCCCCCAGGGGTTTTATCGAAATGGCAGGATAAGTTAGAGGGCGATAAGCTCCCGACGCTGGATGAGTTCTATAAATTTATCCAGTCTACGGTTTTCAAACTGCGATCGCTAGAACGAGCGTCAGCGGCTAATCGTAATAACGCCCGGAAACGAACGGGAGATAAAATTGATAAAACATTAAAAGGAAAATTTCCTAAGACAGATGCGCGATCTCTCGCTACGACTCATACGAGCTCATTGAATACATCTAGTCCTCCGAACTCGTTCAAGTTCACGTGTCGCCAATGCAACGGAGAGCATAGTCTTCACAAGTGTTTGGACTTCAATAACTTGAAGATCCAGGAGCGGTGGGATGTCGTCAAAAGTAAAAATCTTTGTCGCAATTGTTTAGCATTGCATCCTCTCCCATGCAAGAGTAACAATCGTTGTAAGAAGTGTAATCGCGATCATCACACGTTGTTGCATGCCGAGAAAAAGGTCAGATCCGCCAAAGATCAATGTCGAAATCCAAATAGCACACCCCAGGGTGGGCAGGGAGCCAATCCTCTTTATCAAAAGCAACCATGACTGGATGGCGGCTCTTTTGCTTCAGTCGCATATCCCTCCGATTCTCAGTTGATGACCACTGCAGTAGTCAAATTTGAAAATGGTCGAGGACGTTGCGTCATGGCGCGTGCACTTCTAGACTCGTGTTCTACTGTAAATTTGATCACCAAAAAATTTGCTAATTCGCTAAATGTATTGAAACAGTCTTGTGCTGTTAACATTGGAGCAGTTGACGGGTTGTGTACTGTCTCAAACTATTATATCAGAACTGCTTTCGTTTCAAATTACAACGATTCTAGATACGAATTGAATTTTTTAATTGTACCTAACATTACTGACTTTGTACCGAATGAGGAATTTCCGCGACTGTTGTTCAACATTCCTGAGGAGTTGCAACTAGCGGACCCGCAATTTCATGTGCCAAAACCCGTAGACGTTTTACTGGCCTCTCGTACAACTTTATCGGTATTGGCCTCAGGTCAAATTGAACTTCAGCACGAGCAATCGCGTATCGTTCTTCAGAAAACTGCGTTAGGTTGGATAGTGGCCGGGGGAACAGATTCTTTCAAAGCGTCATCAAAGTCTTCATGTAATGTCGTAAAATTGGACAAACTCATCGAACGCTTCTGGCTTATCGAAGATTTCGATCATGAGCCCGTTCGGTCTCGAGACGAAATAGCTTGTGAGGAACATTATAGAAGTCACATTAAACGTGACGTTTCAGGTAGATATATAGTGCATCTCCCCTTTAGAGACAGCAAATTTAACCTCGGAGAGTCTAAACAACAGGCGCTTAAGCGTTTCTGTGCTTTGGAACGCAAGTTCGAGATTAACCCATCTCTGAAAACCGCTTACACTACTGCCATGAACGAATACGTCGCTCTCGGTCACATATCTCGGTGCGATGATGACGGTGAAGGATGTTTCCTTCCGCACCATCCTGTGATTAAGGATTCAAGTGAAACTACCAAAGTTCGACCCGTGTTTGATGCTTCAGCTAAAACGTCCATGGGTATCTCGCTCAATGACGTTCTCATGGTAGGCCCAACAATTCAAAATACGATCTTCGAACAGGTTCTTCGATTTCGACTTAGTAAGTTTGTTATAACAGCAGACATCGAAAAAATGTATCGTCAGATCCTCGTACATCCCGAGGATAGGAAATATCTGAAAATTTGGTGGTACGATAATGGTAAAATAGCGCCATTCCAACTTAACACCGTTACGTTCGGTACTGCTTGCGCGCCTTTCCTTGCTATCCGTACTCTGCAACAGTTGGCGAGGGACGAAGCAAAAGACTTCCCACGAGCTAGCAAATTGCTTCAACGCGATTTCTACGTAGACGATTTCATTTCCGGTGCAGATTCTCTCGACGAAATTCTTAGCATTCGTGATGAAATGATCGAGTTATTGAGTCGCGGAGGATTCATCATCAGGAAGTGGGCTTCTAACCATAGTGCGGCGTTAGATAACATCGATAGGAAAATTTTCGATCTTGATTGTGGTATAAAGGAAAGGCCTGTCCAGAAAATCCTTGGGATCATTTGGAATTCACGAGACGACCTGTTCACGTACTTGGTAGCTCCGATTAATTCTCAAAACGTCTTAACTAAAAGAAAGCTTTTATCGGAAATTTCCAAGATCTACGATCCTCTTGGGCTCTTGGGACCAGTTATTCTATATGCAAAGGTTCTGATACAGGACTGTTGGAAGTCAAAAATCTTATGGGATGAAGCGCTCCCGCTAGAAATTCAATCAAGGTGGCAAACGTTCGCTGAGCAACTTCCAACACTTCAAGATTGGGCGATTTCTCGTCAGTTGCTTTGTGACAATCCCATCGATATCGAAATCCACGGATTTAGTGACGCGTGCGCATATGGATATGGAGCGTGTCTGTTCATCAAGTCCATCAATGTCGAGGGTGTCGTAACTATAAAACTTGCTTGTAGCAAGTCCAGGGTAGCTCCTTTAAGCGGGGTTACGATTCCTCGTTTAGAACTTTGTGCAGCGTCCATCCTCAAAAAACTCTACGTTAAAGCTAGGGCGCAATTTGAGATCCCCATAAAGAAGGTAGTTTTCTGGTCAGACTCCACTATTGTGCTCTGTTGGCTTAAGAAAGCTCCACATTTGTTGAGAACATTCGAGTCGAATAGGGTCGCAGAAATACAAAGTTTAGACAATCAGGTTCAATGGAGACACGTGCGGTCTGAGGATAATCCAGCAGATCCGCTTTCGCGAGGATTATTACCGCTAGAGTTCGTTAAGAACACACTTTGGACTTCGGGCCCCAGCTGGTTGACCTTGGCTGAAACAGAATGGCCTCCTACTTTGGAGTCGTCATCAATGAACATACCCGGCATGAAGAAGGATACTTGTTTGGTGTCTACCAACGATTGCGCGTCCATCTACTCTCGTTTTTCTTCATTTCAGCGTTTGATTAGGGTTGTCGCTTTCATGCTGCGTTGGAGAACTCGAGATTGCCTCAAGAAAGCCTCAAATTCGGTTGGCGAAACCTCTGACCCGGAAGTTCGATCCATTAAGACGGTAGCGAGGAATCGCCCATTGCTGTGTTGTGAATTGGTTGAGGCAGAGCAAAAAATCTTAGCAATGATTCAACGAGAGCGGTTTTCAAAGGAAATCAAACTTTTAGCGACAGCTCGAGATACACACCCAGGCGAGTTGACTGTTCCTTTTCGTAAGGCAACAGGATTGGACGAGTTAAATTCATTTCTCGACGAACATGACCTTATCCGTGTAGGGGGTCGTTTAAAAAAGGCTGATTTGGTTTACAATCAGCGTCATCCGATGTTGTTGCCCAGCCAACATCTCGTAACCGATATCATCATACGCGAAATCCATGAAGCTAATCTACATGCAGGGATTCAATCGACGCTTTATTCCATTCGGGAGCGTTTTTGGGTTCTCAACGGCAAGAATCAAGTCAGGAGGATCGTCCATCGTTGTGTGGAATGCATTCATCAGAAGCCTAAGATTGTACATGCAAAGATGGCTGACTTACCGGACAGTCGCGTCAACGAAGCGCCGGCATTTAGTCGCACTGGTGTTGATTTTTTTGGCCCCATCTTAATAAAAGAAAAAAAGGATAAAAATAGGAGCTTTCTCAAAACCTACGGTTGCGTTTTTGTTTGTATGGTCTCCAAAGCGGTCCACATCGAATTAGCTACCGACCTCTCAACTGAAGATTTTCTAGCAGCCTTTCGTAGATTTATCAGTAGGAGGGGAATCCCGGAGCATGTTTATTCCGATAATGGAACGAACTTCGTGGGAACCAACAAGGAGATCGGGGAAATTTACAAGTTGCATGAAACCATCGAATTCCAAGGGGCTATAGGAGCTTTCGCTTTAAGTAAACACATCGAATGGCATTTTAACCCTCCATTGTCCCCGCATTTTGGAGGTCTTTGGGAAGCAGCAGTAAAGAGTTTCAAACACCATCTAAAACGCGTCTTGAAAGATCAAATGCTCACTTATGAGCAAATGAACACTTTGTTGATTGAAATCGAAGGGATCCTAAATTCGCGGCCTTTATGCACTCTTTCAGCTGATCCCAACGACCCCTTAGCTATTACTCCCGCTCATTTGCTCATTGGTAGACCTATAAATTTTTTACCTGAACCAAATTTTGTTTCAGTGCCAAGCAATCGATTGTCCATCTACAAGTTCATCACTAAAGCCAGACAGAATTTCTGGAACAAATGGCACAAAGAATGTTTAAATGAACTACAGACCCGTCAGGGGTGGCGTTCAGCAACAGCAGAGCTTGGGATTGGAGATGTGGTCATTCTGATGGAGGACGGTTCTGGATGCGCACGATGGCCTCTGGGTGTCATTGTTGAGGTTTTCCCCGGCAGCGATGGCATCAGCGGAGTGGCATCGGTTAAAACTACGAGCTGGCGTGTTCATTTGTATTGGAGCTTTGCAACGCTGTTGTGATGACCAACGAAGCAGTCAATCCAACGGAAACTGACTTCACTTGTATAGTCTACCACTATCAAGTTAAAAAACCAAAGATTCCCTAGTTTAGTGTAGTAGATATCCTTTAACTTGTTTATACTCTCGTACAACGCTATGCATTTTATTTCAGGTGCAAATTCAATTTAGTTATAGCTAACTCTGCGAACCATGCTGTTTGTAACCTTCATATCCGCAGCTCCGGCCGGGAGTATGTTACGTCATAACATATCTTTGTTCAGCGATTCATGGGTGATCGGGTGGTGAGTGTGCGCCTGCGCGCGCTGTATGTGTTTGTATGTGAGTGGCGTGAGCATTAGCTCAAAAACACTAACGGCGGCAGCACCGTATGGTAAGCTGAGCGCCATTACTGCCGGCCGCCGTGTTGTATCGGCGCGGTCAGTCAGTCGGTGTCTACACCTTAAAGCGTGCGGAGCTCCCTCGCAACAATATTGACTACCATTTTAAAACCTATACGAAATCACTCGCGGACGCGCGAGTCTCGCCTCAAGGCTGAATACGCGATCGATTCCGAAGCGAATCACCTTCCTGTGTTTATCACGGTGATACCGAGCGCGCGCGCATTGCGTGAGCAATTGCGTTAAATCGTGTAGCGCGCATTGCGTGAGCAATAGTGTTTTATTCGTGAGACCTGGGACCACATAGGTACTATGGTCACTTTGTAACGGCCCCGAGCGGCCACGGGCGATTCCCGCATGAGGCGCGATCCTGTGCGTGTTGATACTCTTATGAAAATCGTTCGTTATATTTTCATTGTAATATTAGATTTATTTTGTGATAATAAAAATTGGGTTTTTTATGCCAAAGGCTTTTTCCCACAAATATTGGTTTGTTTCTAATATCATTAGTATGAACAAATTATTCACTCGTAAAACTCGCATGGATAATCCGCTTTTGCTTGCACACACACACACACACACACACACACACACACACACACACACAGACACACACACACACACACACACACACACACACACACACACACACACACACACACACACACATATACACACACACACACACACATACACACACGCACACACACACACACACACACACACACACAACGGACGTGCCCACGGCCATGGGTATCGTCGTGTCTATCCGTTTTCTCGTCAGGTATAGTAACTCCGTCTTTTGCATGGCCAGATGTAGTCCGCGACTTTTCATCCATCCGTCCACCCGTATCGTGACTTGGATCAGTCTCATCTGTGTCAGTCGTGTGTCCTTGGACGTGATGACGATGACCAGATCATCGGCGTAGCCGACTAGATAGACCCTCGGCGGCATCGAAAGGTCCAACACTTCATCGTAGCCTACGTTCCAAATATCGGGGTCAAGGATCGAGCCATGCGCTACCCCCGCCGTAATTTTTCTTTTCTTGACCCCAGTCTGCGTCCCGTACGTAATGTAACAGTCTCGTAGGTAGTCATCGGAGAATGCCCGCACGATGTCCGCCCACCTCACCGAGTTGAAAGCGTTTCGAACGTCCAGTGTGGCCATGAGCACTATTGGCCTGTCCTTGCGGAGCCTAGTATGTGCTCTGTCAAAGGAGTCGACCACTGTTTGGATCGCTTCTATCGTCGATCGTCCTTGTCTGAAACCGAACTGTCTGTCGCTCAGGCCAACAGCGTCCCGAACCGCCTGTTGGATTCGCTGTCTCAGGAGCATTTCGAAGAGCTTGCCAAGTGTATTTAGTAAGCTCAGCGGTCTGTAGGATGACGGCGAGACCGGATCCCCACCCTTTCCTTTATCAATGATGATCAGCCGTGCCATCTTCCAATCTTTGCTGAACACGCCCTCCACCGGGCATGTATTATACAGATTCATAAGTATCCCTGGGCGTCGTTTTGAAACTATCCCGAGGATTTCCGCTGGGATGCCGTCCGGACCTGGTGCCTTCCCGCTGTGAGCTGCGCAACAGCCAAGCTGAGATCACCCCGGTTGAACTCCGGGACCTCGTCGTCGCCAGTTTCGTCGCCTCCTCACACTTGTTCTGGGTGTGTTGGAAAGAGTCCGTCAACGATTCTGTCCACCATTTCTTCGCCCCTGACTACCCGCGGGCTGTTCCCTCCCTGATTGCGTGTGATGATGTTGTAACCCGCTCCCCAAGGGTCTGAGTCCACCTCGTTAATCAGTTTGGTCAAACTTTCCTTTTTACTGTCGTTGATAGCGCACCCCAGTTCTCTGCGTGCTACCCGGTACTCCTCCGAGACGGAGACGCAGGCATTCGCGCCGGAGGCGCGCGATATATTAGATCCACGAGTATACCGGTTCTTTGTCACGTTTCGTCCGTTTTTTTGTCATAGGCGTCACACAGCCGTCTCAAAAGACCCGCCGTTTCCTCTGTCAGCTTCTCAGTCTGTTTCCTACAACCGATCAAGGGATCGTCGTTGTCGGATCTGGTTCCCTGTCAAGTTGTGTCGTCAGTTTGTCCACATCTAGTTTTTTCATGTTCCATCCCGCGTGAGTTGGCGGGATCCCCGTTCTGTTTCGTGCTTTATCGATCACGCCGAAGACGATGTACTGGTGATCGCTGGCCGTGTAGCCCTCGAACACCTGCCACCCCTCGACACTTGGGAGAAGTCCGTCCGTCACACGGGTCATGTCTGGGATGGATGCACCATAACCGGGTCTCCTGTACGTCATCGCCGGTCCCACGTTTGCTACTGTTAGGTCTAGCCCTGCGGCCATCTCCAACAGCAGTGATCCACGTTTGTTCGTTGTGGTCATGCCCCACTCGATGACCCTGGCGTTTACGTCCCTCGCGAGGATAACAGAGCCGGTGATGTGCCTCAGCGCGTCCTCGAGGGCCGCCACTTTTCGTTCACACTCCGCAGCGCTACAGTTCGGGTTGAGGTACACATTGACATACGTCACGACATATACCCTGGCCCAGGCATAGTTCTCGCCCCGCCCTTGGCTTGTGATACGCGAATTGGCGCCCCCTCGGAACAACAGCTTATTATTATTATTATTTTTTTTTCTGACGTACTAGGTGAATCTTCCGAGGCGCTCGTTCCTGCTTTGGAGGTGGAGCAAGAAGGGAGGCCCACTAAGACCATCACGGAGTAGCCGGCTCCGTGGTGTGAGGGATTTCTATCCCCTAAACACCCAAAACCTTTCCCGTGGCGTTCACCGAAAATCCGACCCGGGACTGTTGTGCACATTACTTCGGGCCGGTCGGCGTGTCTGTGCCATTTGGCATTCTTGTCTATCTTGTCTGGTGCGTCTCTTCTTCGTCTTCTGTGTCAGTTTTCAAGGCAACCGTCTGTTTTTTTGCCTTGTAGTACGTATGTCACGTAGCATGATATGTCGTCCCAGTTTCGTTTGCGTAGTAGCATCAGTGTTACGACGTTGCCCGGTGTGATATCACCTGTCATTGTCTGTAGTCTAAGTCTCGCGTCTGTCCAGCGGGGGCTCGAGAAAAAAGTGTGCTCCGCATCGTCTCTGTCATGTCCGCAGTACCTGCAGAGCGGGGTTGTTACCTTCACCATCCTGTGGAGATACTGTCGGAAATATCCGTGTCCGGAGAGGAAGTGAGTCAGGTAAAAACTCATCTCCCCAGCTCTCCTCTGGTGCCAGACTCGAATGTCCGTAATCAAGCGTCTTGTCCACTTTCCTTTGTCACTGTCCGTCCAGCGGGTTTGCCAGGCCGTCATTATCCTGTTCATGCGTCTTTGGAGGCCCTCGCTCTTCTCCTTTCTTCGCTGTACTCGTAGACCCTCTTTCGCTCGAGAGCTAGGAGGTCCACAGGGACAACGCCGGAGATCACCAGCACCGCCTCCTCCGAGATGGTGCGGTACACGCACGCGATACGCAGCGCCCCGCATCTTTGTACCGTCGCAATCTCTTTGCGGTACGTCTTCTTTTGCGTCGCTTCCGCCGATATTTTGGTCCCGTACAACAGAATCGAGTGGGTCACCGTCATAAGCAGTCGACGGACGCTCGGTCTCGGTCCCTTTGTGTTCCACATGAGGCGGGCGAGAGCGGCGGTCTTTAAGGCCGCCCTCTCCGCAGCGTCGCATATGTGCGGCCAGAAGTTCATCCTTGTATTCAGGGTCACCCTCAGATACTTGGTGGACCGTGCGGGTCGCACAACGGACGTCCCCACCATCATGGGTATCGTTGTGTCTACCCGTTTCCTCGTTAAGTACAGTAACTCCGTCTTTTGCATCGCCAGTTGCAGTCCCCGACTTTGCATCCATCCGTCTACCCGTCTCGTGGCTTGAGTCAGTTTCATCTGAGCCAGTCGTGTATTCTTGGTCGTGATGACGATAACTAGGTCGTTCGCGTAGCTGATAAGATAGACCCCTGGCGGCATCGTGAGGTCCAGCACCTCATCGTATCCATATGTCGGGGCCAAGAATTGAGCCCTGCGCTACGTCTGCCGTCATGCGTCTTGTCTTAACCCCGGTCTGAATCACGTACGTGATGTGTCGGTTGTGTAGGTAATCCTTTAGGATTCGGAGAAGGTATGGGGGCAACGGGCGAGCATCTTAGAATACCCTCACGATGTCCACCCACCTCACCGAGTTAAAGGCGTTTCGTACGTCCAGTGTTGCCATGAGCACTATTGGCCTGTCTTTGTGGGGTTTGGTCTGTGCTCTGTTAAAGGAATCGATCACTTTTCGAATCGCTCCTATCGTCGACCGTCCTTGTCTGAATCCGTACTGTCTGTTGTTTAGGCCGCCAGCGTTCCGAACCGCCTGCTGTATTCTGAGTCCCAGCAGTAACTCAAAGTGCTTGCCTAGTGTATTCAGCAAGCTCAGCGGTCTGTAGGATGATGGCGAATCTAGATCCCCACTCTTTCCTTTGTCGATGAGGATCAGCCGTGCCGTCTTCCAGTCTTTGCTGAACACCCTGAATATTATTATTATTATTATTATTATTATTATTATTATTATTATTATTATTATTTTGTTTTTTTTCCGAGGTACAAGGTGAATCTTCCGAGGCGCCCGTCCTTGCTTTGGAGGTGGAGCAAGAAGAGAGGCCCACTAAGACCATCACGGAGTAGCGGACTCCATGGTGTGAGGGATTTCTACCCCGTAAACACCCAAAACCTATCCCTACGGCAGCCTCGACCCAGAACCGCCTTCGCATTACTTCAGGTCGGGCCGCAGTCCTATCGCCCACGGAGGCGTCATCCGTCCTTCCTACGTTCTTTCTTTCTACGATCCTATCTAATCTATTAAGCATCCGGCTCGTTTTTTCGCGCGCAGTACCCCTTCGATGAAGGTATTTATCGTGTCCCATCGGTCTTTGCCTGAAAGCATGCATTCGATCACCACGTCGGGCGAGAGTCGCCCTATCATCACCTCCAATCGTTGTCTTTCCGCGGCCCACCTATTACACGCCAAAAAGGTGTGTTCCGCGTCATCCTTCTCGTGCCCGCAGTATTTACATTTCGGCGTATTTATTTTACCTAATTTAAATAGGTAATATCGAAAGTATCCGTGTCCTGTCAGGAACTGCGTAAGGTAAAAGTTAACCTCTCCGTACTTCCGTCCCAGCCACCTTGTTATGTCTTAAATCAATAGGTAGGTCCATCTACCCTTCGTCCCCGCCCTCCACCTCTCATGCCAAGTTTGTAGCGTCTGGTGGTGGGCTACGCCCCCCGCGTCTTTCCGTCCTACTTCTGCGCTCCTATCGTAGATGTACTTCCGTTCCCGTGCGCGCAGGTCGATCGGAATCATAGCAGCTATCATCGCCACAGCCTCTTCCGACATCGTCCGATACGTGCATGCAACTCTCAGCGCACCTCGCCGCTACACCGCCACCATTCTCTTCCTGTACTTGATAACTTTCATAGCATCAGCCCAAATCTCCGCTCCATAGAGGAGTATAGAGTTGGTCGTCGCCATGAGGAGTCTTCTCTTGGATATCCGCGAGCCTCCAACGTTGCGCATTAACCCTTCTTAGCGCCGCTATATGTGCTTCTGCCTTTGCCGTTACTTCCCTGATGTGGGGCCAAAAGCAAAGGTTTGAGTCCAGAGTGACCTCTAGATACTTCGCAGTCGGCCTCGTAGTTACTAACTCGGATCCTACGTACATCGGTAGTATCGTAGGGATCTCTTTACGTGTCAATAGTACTACCTCGGTTTTCGCCAGCGCAAGACTGAGCCCGAGCTCCGTCATTCACCTAGTCACTCGTTTCATTACCTGGCACAAGATAAGTTGTGCCAAGTTCGCGTTCCGTGCTTCTACCACCACCGCGACGTCGTCCGCATATCCTATGAGAAATGCCCCATTGGGCATGTCCAGGCGCAGTAAACCATCGTACGACGCGATCCAAAAATCGGGGCCCAACAGTGATCCCTGTGCAACGCCTGCCGTAATTTCGCTAACTACCTTCCCTTCGCTCGTCTCGATAATGAGTTCGCGATCCCGGAAGTAGTCTTCTGCTACGCGTAGTATGTAGGGTGGGATCTCGAAGCCCCTCAGCGTTGCGAGGTCTGTCCAGTGTGCCGAATTGAACGCGTTTTTAGCGTCCAGCGTTGCTACCAACACCAGTGGTCGCACTCCGTGACATCGTTCCCTTGATCGCCCCACTGCCGCGTAACCGATCGTATCGCGCCTATCGTCGTATAACCCTTTCTAAATACATACTGGTTTTCCGATAAACCGCCTGACTGTTGTATCGCGATCTGGATTCTGCTCCTACGAGCGCCTCCATACCCTTGCCGATCGTGTCTAATAGGCTAAGCGGCCGATACGCAGACGGGGATATCATGTCTCCCTTCCCCTTGATGATAAGGACAAGCTTCGCCCTTTTCCAACGACTGCTGAAAACACCTTCCCTGAGACATACGTTGTAGGTATCCAGTAAGGTTTCCAGGCCACTAAGAACCTCTACCACGCATCTATTGCAGAAAAGCAGAACGAAGCGCCACGCGAGAGGCGATGATCCAGAATGAAGAATCCACGGAAGCCTTGAGGCGGACGTGAGCCATGCAAGAGGCGAAGATCAATAATGAAGAGACCACGCAAGCCTGGAGGCGAGAACGGGACAATAGTACTACCTCGGCTGTCTTCAACGCGAGAATGAGCCCGTGCTCCGTCATCCACCTAGTCACCCGTTGCATTGCCTGGCACAAGATAAGTTCTGCCAAGTCCGAGTTCCGTGCTTCTACCACCACCGCGACGTCGTACATGTATCCTATGAGCAATGTCCCGTTGGGCATGTCCAGGTTCAGCAAACCGTCGTACGATGCGATGCAAAAATCGGGGCCCAACAGTGATCCCTGTGCAATGCCTGCCGTAATTTCCCTAACCACTGTCCTTTCGCTCGTCTCGATAATGAGTTTGCGATCCCGGAAGTAGTCCTCTGCTACGCGTAGTATGTAGGGTGGGACCCCGAAGCCCCTCAGCGCTGTGAGTAGGTCTGCCCACCGTGCCGAATTGAACGCGTTTTTAACGTCCAGCGTTGCTGCTACCAACACCACCGGTCGCGCTCCGTGACATCGTTCCCTTGACCGCTCCACCGCCGCGGTAACCGATCGTATCGCGCCTATCGTCGAAAAACCCTTACTGAATTCATGCTGGTAGGGCAAATCGTTTTCCGATAAACCCCCTGACTGTTGTATTGCGATCTGGATTCTGCTCCTTAGTAGCACCTCCATACCCTTGCCGATTGTTTCTAATAGGCTAAGCGGCCGATACGCGAACGGGGATATCATGTCCCCTTCCCATTGCTGATAAGGACAAGTTTCGCCGTTTTCCAATGACTGCTGAAAACACCTTCCCTGAAGCATACGTTGTAGGTATCCAGTAAGGTTTCCGGGCATCGTGTGGCGATGGCCTTTAAAACCTCCACGGGAATCCCATCGGGGTCTGGCACCTTGCCGCTCTTAAGAGATCTAATCGCTATCCGAAGCTCAGCCTTAGTAAACGGGGATATATCCTCTTGTCGCACGCCCTCATACAGAGACTCTTCCCATGGCGGATGCTGAGGGAAAACGCCGTCAACTATCTTACTTATCAACTGCGCTTCCTTTGTCTCCGGTGGCTTCATTGCCCTTATTGTACGAGTTACGATTTTGTAGCCTAGTCCCCACGGGCCAGAGTTAACTTCGTCGCACAGGTCTTTCCAGCATCGTCGCGTACTGGACTTAATCGCGAGCCTTAGCCTTTTCTGTGCCAGTTTAAATTTAGCGTTAAAAACGGTAGCCCCACGTCATTCCTGCTTGCGTTGTGCCCATCTACGAAGCCTCAAGCATACCCTACGTAACTCTGCGATCTCTTCCGTCCACCAGTACGCTGGTTGGCGGCGGTTTCTATTTCCGCTTCGCGGCATAGAGGCATCGCATGCTCTTACTATAGCTGCCGTTGCCCTGGTCACCTGGGCTTCCGCACGTTCCCGGCCTGATAAATTATTTTCGTCGGACCTTCGTGGTACCCTTAGCACTTTTACTAGCCGATCCACGTTTAATCGATGGGTGTTCCATGGCGGTAATGGTCTGCTCACTTGCAGTACACCTACCCTATCTAAAACCGTAAACGTGGTGTACTGGTGATCACTGTCTGACTCTTCCTCCAAGACCTGCCAGTTATTAGTCCTCGGTACTAGTAGCTCAGATGCGAAAGTGATGTTCGGTATGGATTGGCTGATCCCGGGGTGTCGATAGATAGTGACCGTGCCCTCGTTCGCAACCACCAATCGTAATCTAGCGGCCATCTCGAGTAAATCCCTGCCCCTACTGTTCGTCTCCGGCATACCCCATTCTATCGCCCTTGCGTTAAAATCTCTTGCAACCAGTAGGAGGCCAGAGATATTCCGAAATTCGTCTTCCATGCGTTCAATCTGCCTAAGAAATTCGTTTCTTCGTAAGTTGGGGGATATATACACGCTAATGTAGGTAACATCCCTGATGCGCGCCCATGCTAAATCCTCTGGAAGGCCTCCTTGTCTTCCGATCGCTTCTCTAGTTCTAAGAGAACCCCATCGTTTTTAGTCAGTCGGGTGTTTCTCACGTCCGCCTTCGCTTCTTCAGGTTTAACCTTAGAAGTGAGGTTATTCAGTATTTCTGCATAGCTCTTCTTCCCGGTTGACGTTATGTGTATTGCGCATCGTCGAGGCCGAGGATTTACCTTCTTCTCCTTCTTGTCCTGCTGCCGCTGTTGAGGACCCATGATCTTCTCACTATGTGGCATCGTCGGCTTCTTTCTCCTGGTGACTGTGGTGAATCCGTTCTGCTCGGTCCTCCCTCTCTTAGATGGGGAATCCTGCACCGGGCTGTCCCTTAATCGGCGCTTTTTGCTCGGGGTCGCCTTCCGCGCTGCTCGGTCTCTAATTACCGGTGCTTCCCCATTTCTCTCATCTGCTGGCGGTCCTCGTGCTGGTTGTACCCCGGCTGAGCGGACTTCCTCTAGAGCCTCGGCCGCCGGGGTCAGGACTATTATCCCATCTTTTACCGGCATTGCGATGTTCCTCTGCTTGGAAGTCATGTCCCGCATGCAGCTCAGTAGGAGCTTCATGACGTCCAGGATTTCTCTCATTCTCTCCGATTGGTCCCGCTGATCTCTACTCTCACTTACCAGCCGCGTCATCTCCTGGGTGAATGTGCTAGTTCCATCGGATCTGCTATCATTCGCCACATACAGGATCGTCTGGGCTGTGGGGTCAGTCGGCGTTTTCGCTCAGCCTTCCCTTCCTTGAATTTCTACATCTATATCTTCGTTTTTGAGGTGAGTCATCATGCATACAATCTGTGTTCTAAGACGGTTCGCCCATTATGGGAGCCACACCTCGGTGTGGCTACTGTCCTCGCCTGTAAGAAACCCTATTTATGGGTGCCGAAGCCGAGGGGCGGTTTGTCAGACGTTCACTCCTATCGGCACCTAGTGACTACAGAAAAAGATTATGGTATAGGCCCGCGCCATAATGAAGCAAAAGCTTTAACGTCACCTCTACCGAGTGGGCGATGTTGGGTCCGTCCCAACACCTGACCCAAACCTCAGGCTAGACAGTGTGCAATTTGCCCTACGCAGCTTCGGGTATAAGGAAATAATGACCATGCAATCCTTCGCACCTGCGCCCGCCTGACCTGGTTCAACCCTTCCATTGGCTCCAGTTGGTGAATATGTGTTGTTCTTCCAACATTGAACATTCGCTTTCATTAGGTTTTCGCCCGTATTTCAGGAATTTACGCACCCTAATATTACTCCATGCAGAGGTTAGGTACTAACTTCACGCATCACCCCGGTCGAGGAGTTTACTACTCTCCCCTTGGCTAGTCTGAACGGAATATCCACAGACCGTCGGCCGCAGCCAACTCATACTGTGCCCATTCATTCGTCCATTCTCACGTTCCTCTGTCCGCGACTGCTTATTCAATATATTCGCAGCCGACCAGTCCCAGCTGGTCCACAACCTGGGGACGCGCCCGGTAGCATGGAAAAATGCTCATCTATGGCTAGATAGACCCCGGAATTATTATTATTATTATTATTATTATTAGACCCATCAAGAAGCACTGGAGCTGCTGAAAACGGCCAAAATCAAGATAGAATGGGTAGTCTGCCGAATGAGGTCCTATACCGTAATAAAGCGATGTTTCAAGTGCCTCGGCTTCAGGCATACCACGTACACATGCCAGGGAGTAGCCAGAATAAGATACTGCTACAAAAGCGGATCCAACGAACACCTGGCCAAGGACTGCAAGGACAACGCAAAATGTTTCCTATGCGCTGAAGCTGAAAAGTCACCTGAAAAGCTCGGGCACATCGCAGGATCGGAGGCCTGCTAGGTTTTCACGGAGCTGCTAAGAGGAACGAAGAGACAACAATGATACGTGTACTATAGAGAAATATGCACCGGAGCGAAACGGCCAATGAGCTGATGGAGGACCTCCGCAAGGAGCACAACTCCGACATCTTGCTCATCAGCGAGCAGTATCGATACGGCGAGGAGAAAGGAGGTCTCTTCTACGAGGACTAGCATAAAACAGCGGCCATATGGATCCCGAAACCAGAAAGGCTTTCGGTGACCGCACACGAAGGAGGCAGAGGATACGTGTGGATCACGAGTTGGGACATCACGTACTTCAGCTACTACCACACTCCAAGCGTCACAGCAGACCATCACAGGGCAGCCCTCGACGAGCTAGTGGATGCGATTGGAAGCATGGAAGGAGACAAGATAGTGGCAGGCGATTTCTACACCACAGCCGCTGACTGGGGAGAGACGAAGCCAGATTGGAGAGGAGACATACTGATGGACATGGCGGCCAGGCATCTGTCCCCGAAGATCGAAGACTGGCGAGTCCTGCAGGACTTGAATGGCAGGAGTATATCAGGTTTAACCTAAGCACTGGCCCAGCGACCAATCCGCCCCAAGCAAATGCGAAGAAGCGCCCAAGATGGAACATCGGCAAGATGGATAAGGAGCTATTCCACCGTGCTCTCGAGGAGGGGCTGAAAGAACTGCCGTCCATACCCAGCGACGCGACTCCAATAGAAAAAGCCAGACTAAGGGTGGACATAAACATGCTCGCCATTCGGCTAGCCTGTGAGATGGCCATCTCCAAGAAAGGACAGAGACGGGGGAAGAAACCGCTGTACTGGTGGAACGAAGAAATCGCGAAGCTCAAGAGGAAATGTCTAAAACTGAAGAGGATTCTTCACAGAGTCAGGCGAAGAGACCGTTCAACCGAGGAGCAGAGAGAAGGCTATGTCAAGAAGAAGAATGAACTCCGTCTTGCCATCAAGAGAAGTAAGTGTAGGTGCTGGAGGGCCCTGGCAGAGGACCTAAATTCGGACCCATGGGAGCTCGAATACAAGATCGTCATGCGCAAGATTGGAGGCACGCGGACCATTCTCATGGGAAAGGAATTAGTGGACAAAGTGGTGGACGACCTCTTTCCAAACCACAAGAAAAGACCCGCAGGCAACACAACACCCGAAGAAAGTGAAATCCTGCTCTTCATCCAAGCCGAGCTGGCGGCAGCGCTCCGATGCCTGAAGAAGAAGAAAGCTCCCGGCCCTGATGGAATCCCCTCGGAAGTGCTCAAAGTAGTGGCTGAAAAATACCAGCATGAACTCCTCGATATGTACAACACATGCCTGAAGGTAGGGTACTTCGCCCCCCGCTGGAAAGAAGCAAGGCTCGTGCTCGTCAGCAAAGGTAAAGGTCAGCCGGACTCTCCATCGTCCTACAGACCCCTATGCATGCTCGACAGCGTTTTCAGGGAAGGTCCTGGAGAGGCTGCTGCGATATCGGTTACAGAAAGCTGTCAGCGCAGCAGGAGGACTGGCGAGAAGACAGCACGGATTCAGAAGAGGAAGGTCAACGATCGACGCCGTGCGGGAAGTAGTCGAAGCCGCAGGAAGCACGGAGCGGGGCCATCACTTTCCTCGCTCCATATGCCTGATGGCCACTATTGATGTGACAAACGCGTTCAACTCGGTCAGATGGCAGAACATCCTGGACGCACCGGAGCACGACTTCCATGTTCCGAAGTACCTTCTGGCTATCTTGGGACACTACCTTCAAGATCTCTACCTGTTATATGAGACGAAGGAAGGTCAAGTTCGAAGAGAACTCACAGTAGGCGTCGAACAGGGTTCGGTCCTCGGCCCTGAACTGTGTAACATCTCGTATAACGGGATATTCCACCTATCAATGCCAGACGGTGTCTTCCTGAATCGATATGCGGACGATATAGTGGCTATCGGGATCGCACGAACCAAGGATCGGGCCGAGGCACTGCTCGATCGCGTCCTCATGCGGATAAAACGGTGGATGGAAGAACACGGCCTCGAAATCGCAGCCGCGAAAACTGAGGTGGAAATCCTCAGCAAGAAGCGCCTCAATAGGAATGTCCCCATGACAATCGGCTGCACCGAGCTCACCATGAAGCCAGTGGTGAAGTATCTTGTGGTCCATCTGGACACCAAGCTCAACTTTGGAGAGCACCTGAGAATTAAGGCTGAAAAGACGGTAGCAGTCACAAAAAATCTGAGCAGGCAAACACGAGAGGGCCTCGCCCCTCCATAAGATAACTCCTAATGCGGACGGCAGAGAGTATCATCCTCTACGGCGCGGAGATCTGGGCGGAAGCTATACGCTTCGCGTACTACTGTAACCGCGACGGCGCAGTACAAAGAATTGGAGCGTTGAGAGTAGCGTGCGCATATCGCACGGTGTCGAGAGCTGTGGTCCTCGTGGTGGCGGGAACTATTCCCATCCACCTGCAGGCAATGGAAAGGAGGGCAATATATCTTAACAGAGCGCTAGGTAAAAACGAGGCTAGGAGAAAAGCAAGGGGGAACAATATGCTGTTGTGGCAGACCGAATGGAACGTCTGTGAAGAGGGGAAATGGACAAAGAGGCACATCGCTCGGCTTACTCCCTGGTTTAATCGGAAGCACGGAGAAGTTGACGGTGGTAGTTGACTACCACCTGACGCAGTTCCTGACAGGACACGGACTCTTCGGCGCATACATCCACCGCATGGCGAAGCGCCCGGACCCGAAGTGCCTCTACGCGCAGCAAAAGACGACGCACACCACACGTTCTTCGAATGTGTGAAGTGGGAGGACGAACGAAAAGCCCTGGCAGGACTCACGGCGGACACCATCGTTGCCCAGATGCTGGAAAGCGAAGAAAACTGATGAAAGGTGGCCACATCCGTGGAGGCCATTTTAAGAAGAAAAAAGAGAGAAGAGGACGGGGCAATCTGATCTTGACTTCGCAGTAATACGCGCGGGTGTTGCTACCTGAACCTCCCATGCGAGGGACGTAGGGACCAGCGGCGCCCACACATGCACGGATATAGTCACAGAGAACTGGAGAACCTCCGATGATTGTGCGAGGAATTCCTCCTGAACTTCCCATGTGGGAGACGTAGGGAGATAATATGCAAGGACGACGCCCGAAGAAGGGAGACAAAATAAAGAAGCCATCTGGAAGAAATGCTAACGCCCAAGTGCCCAGATGGCCGTCTCTGCAGGTTTATAAGGGCCAATGGGAGGTAGACCCAACCACCTTTGTCCATACAAAAGAAAAAAAAATAATTATTAGACCCATAAGCGTGAAACTTATTATCGTAGAGGTGTGCTTTAGAATCTATTTTTCATCATTTTTGAGATCTGCTAATTAAATGTTTTTGGCAAATTTCCTCATATACACAAAATTTCAATTCTTTGTTTTGTTTATTTCTATATTAAAAATTAGAATTTTCAATAACATCAAACTGGCCCTAAAATTACTTAAATTGCTATCAAGATCAAAGTGAAGGTCACCGTCAATTCCTATTTTCGAAGTATGATACTTTTATCGTAATATTTTGCGGAAGAGTTAATTTCTTAAAGATATATTACATTGAAATTTGCAAAATGGGACCTTAACAAATTTGAGTATACATTTCCCGTCCACCTTGTATTTAAAAAAATGTTTGTGAGCCATATTTAAGTTGCTTGTGGCAAAAACTATAAGAACACATGTAGAGAATTTGAAAAATTAATGTTAATCAAGCTGTAGACTAAGAAAAGCAAATTTTGTCCGAAATATCGGAAGTTTGACCTACATTTTCAAGGTCAAAAATCTTTTTTTTATGGACCACAGTATTTTTCCTGTATTAAGTATTACGTTACCTGTTAAATCCCGTTTGCCTCATATTTTTATCTATTTTTTATAAAGTCTAAATGCCACACTGTGCGACGGTACGCATTCTTATAAGATCACAGGAGGTGTGCCGCAGGGCTCGGTACTAGGATCCCCAATCTGGAACATCCTGTATGACGGATTGCTTATGCAACCACTCCCAGATGGTAGCTATCAAAGATAATAGCTATCGACGATAGTTGCTATCGACGATAGTAGCTATGCGTTTATGCAGACAATATTGCTCTCATCGTCGTTGCAAAAACCAACGAAGATGTGCAATACCTCGGAGATACCACAATCGAGGTAGTAGGAGGTTGGTTAAGCGACCATGGACTTAATCTTGCTGCCAAAAAGACCGAGGCGGTGCTCATTGTCCAAACAAAAAAGATAGTCTACGCCACTTTCACGGTCAACGACGAGAAGATCAGGACGAGGGATACCATGAAGTACCTAGGAGTCATAATAGATGCGCGTATGTCGTTCAAAGACTACCTCACAAACGTAGGACTAAAGGCATCAAAAGTAAGCGCTCGCAGGCATCATGCCAAACATAGGAGGGCCGAAACAGCCGCGGCGGTTGCACGCTTTGTTCGTATGTCCAAGATTTTAGGAGAATAGAGAAAGGTTCAGGGCATTATGGGAAAGCCCTTAATCCCCGAAGGCATCGGGAGGTCCTTACTCTCTTCACAGAGAGGATAGGATGCTGTGATTGATCTCTCCGCCGAAGTGGTGGGCAGATTGAATTGCATTAGGCGAGAAGAAGAAAGAAGAGGAGAAGAGAGGAGAGGAAGCCGTCCGACCTAGGGCCAGGCTGTGTAGAGGGCCGTAAAGGCTGTGACTGCCCTCTGCGAAGTAATGCCTAACGGCGGTTCCCGCGGGGGGAATTACAGACAGTGGAGGCCTAACACCAGCAGGGGGGTTGGGTTTTCGTAGGTATTACCAGAAACGGTCGAGTCCTACATAACATCTTTGTATGCATAAATGCATTTTCGTCTAACCTCCTCTAGAAAAAAAACCGCTGCCAATTCATTGACAAGATGCTTCCTCAAACTAATTTGTCGATTCCATTTTTAAAATTTTAAAAACAAAAAAAAATTTTTCACAACAAAACTTTATTAATAAATAAAACTGTTTTCTTTGTTGTTCTTTGTTGTTTGTTAAACAATTTGACTTCATACAAAAAATATCTTTTTTGTTTTTTCATTTACGTATCCTATACAAATAATTCATTATTGTTGTAAGTAGTATACCCCTCGCTATGGGCCGTCACAACAAACTTGACCTCGACCACAGACGTCAGCTTGTAGTCAAGGCCAAGAAAGTCGATCCGAAGAGCATAGTGGGGTACGAAATAACGTTGCAGCAGCTCAAGCATGTGCAGCATCGGCACACATACACCCACCCACACATACGCTCACATACGCATACATACGCACACAAATTTTTGAAATGTACAAATGTATAAATATATACAAATATATAAATGTAAGAAAAATGATCTACAGAAAGGGGAGAGAGAGAGAGAGAGAGAGAGAGAGAGAGAGAGAGAGAGAGAGAGAGAGAGAGAGAGACGCACATACGCACGCACGCGTATTCTAGAGAGAGAAAGAGAGAGAAAGAGAAAGAGCGGGAGTGAGAGAAAGAGAGCGTCAGAGAGAGAGAGAGAGAGAGAGAGAGAGAGAGAGAGAGAAATCTGGCGGCAATCATAGCGCTGCATCAGCACATTCCAACACGCACGCACACACACACACACACAAACCAGCAAGCATATTGTAGAGAGAGAGAGAGAGAGAGAAATCTGGCGGCAATCATAGCGCTGCATCAGCACATTCCAACACGCACGCACACACACACACACACAAACCAGCAAGCATATTGTAGAGAGAGAGAGAGAGAGAGAGAAACTTCTTTATTTTCGATAAGGTCCAGGTTTGGACCGTATATCGCCATACAGCCATAGAATTTACATAGTAACACAATAGATAAAAAATCATAATAGTATCATAGTAGTGAAAATTTAAAAAAAGAAATAGTATAACAAAAATTAAATCAATTAACAAAAATATGAACAAAATACAAAATTGAACGCAAAAATTAACGCAAAAACATAAATTAGCGCATAGAGAGAGAACATCCACTGAATATTATCAAAGATTTATAATTTAATATTTATTTAAACCTATCTAGTACATGAAACGCATGCGTCGAAGACGTTCCTCTCTACGTAAGTAAATCCTATCGTTGAAATAAATTATTACAAACATTGGTTCTCTCATATTTGCATCCACTCGTATATAACTGGAGTTTGCTGATCTCCATGTGAAATCCCGTCTTGTCACATTATACATCTGGAGTGCTGATTCAAGAGGCATCACAGCCCAACTATATAGTCTGAAATGTGTGGGCCACATTAAAAACCTCACGACACCAAACTGAAATTGTGTATTTGCTGCGAATGAGATAGGGAAGTTACGCACTCTTCTGATTCTGAATAATCCTTCGAAGTGTGACTCAATGGGTTGTGAAGCACTTTCTAATAGGGGGTTTGCTTCCGCACCCTCCGCAACACCCTCCGCAGCTTCTGTGGCTACAGGCAGCTCAGAAATTTTACTATCTGGCAGCATATTTTCTTAAAATTTATTACACACACACGCACACATACACACTTCAGTTAATTATTTATAATCTTTTATTTTTTTTTTGTCAAATCTTTCATTTTTTCGGAAGCCACGAAATACACCAATGTACTCACACGCGTAATTAATGGGAGAGGTATTGTTCTCATCCGCACAAGATTTAGCCACGACCCTCATTATAGTAGAAGAGTCGTGGGGATGCTGACGGAGAAACTAATCGCGAGGATGTACAACTAGCGCGTGTCTTAAAGTCCTGAATCAGCCTTTTTACAGGAAAAGTACACGAAGGTTACTTGGCGGTGTACGACACAATGACCACTGCGTTATACTTTTCGCAGCTTCGTGTGGAATCTGCTTGTTTAGGCTGTAGCGTAATGGAGCCGACCAGTATGACGTTATGTAGATAGCATTTCGTCCAATATAAATTATTTCATTCGGACTCATTTTTGAAACAGACGTATTTAAACATGACAAATACGTTAAGAATAAATAATTACCCGAAAAACCAAAATTGAGAAATTTTGGATTTTGTAGATTTATCGCGGCGAAGAAGATAAGATAGTGTGACAGTGTGTAAGACGGCTTATCGCATACAGCTCGAATAATTTAAATGCAGTTTTCTTCTTCAAACTTTTATTCATTTCAGCACCCGAATTTTCAACTAACCGTAATTTTTGTAAGAAAAAAAAGAAAAATAACTATCTTCTCTGTTTTTTAAGTTATTGACTTGAAATTTAAAATGTATTTATACTTCTTAATTTAGATTCGATTAATGATGAAAAAATGAATGATTTCTACGAAACTAAAAATTAAAAAACTAAGAATTTTATCTTTATAAATAATATTAATTAAGAATAAATTTTAAGATGTTTCATAAAAATAATAAGCGTGAATGTTGTTTAAGAGAAATTATCACGATGAAAAAATGCAACGCAGTAGACTTGAATATTATTTTGCAGTGATGGTAACTTATCTCCTAATACACCCGCGTGTTTTTCTGGATTTAGAGAAATTTATCACGTCTTGTAAGCGAGCTAGCGCGGTGTATTGTATCACATTTTTAAATAAAACGTTCAATTCAGAAGAAATTGTCACGTTTGGAAAAAAATGCATGCAGACTGAGAGCAATCCAAGGAATTCTGTTTCCGAGATTCAGCAAAAAGTCTATACGCATTGAAAGAGTTGTTGTGAGCGTATGTAGAGGATCCGGAATTAGCAGTTCACCAGTATTGAACGGTTAGAAAATAACAATGGTAACAGCGACAGTAGCGCACTTGGTTAAAACTTTGACGTTAGCTTTACGCGTCGCAAAAGTTCGAAAACCACATATACGCACAATGTGTGGCCGCGTGTGGTGTAGTGATCTCCAAAAATTATCATTGGAGGCGTTGTGCAAAAAATTACGCTTTCTCCTGCTAGATTGCGGCATCTCTACGATTGACTACATGTACGGAATCGGTCTTTTTCATAACCGAGACATTCTTTCAATAGCTGTACAGGCTATAAAACAGCGAAACGAACATACAAGCCCTAGCTACACGTATATTTCAACGCTATTGTGAGTATTAAATGTTTTTATTTTTGGGTGATTTGGATTATTGTTGGGTTATCAAATTTTTTAAGGACACTTGTTGCGTTATTTTTTAATACAACTCTTTTACATATCTTGTACTAAACGTGACGTTGTTTTAATATTCCAGTTTTGAATGCAATGCTCGATGATAGGGTTGGCGATGAAATGTTGTTACAATGCAATTATCAAGATGATCAACAACAGAATCCTTCAACCTCCAGTATGACTCGTGGTTAGCATTGAGAGTCCCATAATTAATAATTTAATATTAATTTGGTACATCTCAATGCTTAAGTTTTAGAACCTGAAACAACATTACAGACATCGGGTCATCAAAACAGCGAAGGACCACCACAAGGTCGTATTGATGGGGTATTCGTTTAATAAAATCTTTATAATTATTAAAATGCACAATCAATACTATAGTTACAGAATCTCTACTGATAGAACACCTACTAGAACACACATAGAACACACTACTAGAACATAGAACACACTACTAGAACACCTGCTACATCATTTCACATGGAAAACGAAAATGATACGGTAGATGACGAGTTCATCATGCAGTGACAATATCAAGACGATGCATAGCCAGGACCTTCGACAGCTGATGATCCACATCCTGGCCAATTAACAGCCAATATATATCGTCATAATGAAAATATACCAAATCGTAAGTATTGAATCTGTTATAATAATTTTCATATTATTAGGGCACGATTCAGTATTTCAGTTTCACAACCAGTAATTTATGCTGTACATTACGAAAACGAGGAAACACGTAATCATAAGTATTGAAAGTATCAAAATAAAATAATATTTTTACAATGTATACATTTTGGTAGATTTCAATACTTTAGTTACAGAAGCTGATTCAATGATGACGCAAAACGTCGAGGAAGGATATGATTCGGATTCTAGCAGTAGCAGTAGCAGTACCAGTAGCAGCAGCAGTAGCAGCAGAACTGATACAGCTGAAGAAAGAAATGACGAAAGTAAGGATTATTTTACTCGAAGCTTGCTTAAAGAATTTACATAGACAACTCTCTAGTCGCGGGAAGGCTATCGACTTTATAGGAGTAACGATAAATAGTGAACGATCTAATCATGGTCTTTTATGGCTTTCATTTAGACCGATTAAAGAGTTCAATGTAGAAGACCTTTGGGGGCTGTTATCAAATGCATTTCAAAGTGCAAATAATTTTGATATTAGTGATATATTGTCAATCAGCTGTGCAATTGTGAGCGGTGTAGCAGGACGTGGTCGGACACAGTTAACTCATGAAAATGTCAAGAAAAAGTCCATCTTATCTATTAAAAATGATGATAATCTTTGTTTGCCACGAAGCTTGGCCACCGCCTATGCTTATGTCATCAGAGGACAAATACGAACGGGAAGATTGCACGAATATTGGAACCTTATTCGTTGAAACGACGGATCCATTCAAAAGGGAGCAGCCGGGGAGCTTTTAAACTTAGAAAATGTTCAAGTTCCAACAAGAGGTTCCGGGCTCGAAGAAATTCATCGTTTCCAAATCTTTTTTGCTACACGGCCTACAGCTCTAGTGGTGTACTCTTTTAGAAATTTTGCCCGCGGATATCCGCCTCTCTACGATGGCACACGCGTTGTTGTGGACACATGAGGATGTATTACTAACACTTTACGAATTATGTATTACGAACATTCCAATCACTATCAATCTATTCTGAATTTGGTTGGTGCTAGCGGAACCCGTGGTTACTGCATACCGTGTAATAAAAGTTATTGGCATGTTGAAGACCATCGATGCACAAATAAGTGTTCTAAATGTTTGATGTCACCGCCGTGCACTGCATTGGGAAATAGTAGAAAGTGTACCTTGTGCTGTAGGACATTTTTCAGTGAAAATTGTTTTCAAATTCATTTAAAGACAGGATCGTATAGCAAGAATAATAGTGTGTGTGTGTGTGTGGTAAAATAAAATTATCGTCAAAAGTGTTTTAAAATTGTTCTCGAAAAAATCGCCGAAGCGTAAAACATGAGTGTGGTGTATCGTATTGTGACGCATGCAAATTAAGGTGATGTAATACCCACACTATTACTCAAATCTGGGTTCCCGTTTTTCTCCTTCAATTTTAAACTTTTTGAAAAAAACTCTGACACGTTTTAAGTTCATTAAAGAACTATAACGTATCAAAGGGTTTTTCCTTAAAATTAAAAATTGAATGAGAATAACGGGAACCCAAGTTAGAGTAATAGCGTGGGTATCGCATCACCTTAAGATTACCGTTTGGACATCTGTGTTACATGCAACCTATTAAATTGAACGAAACAGTGAGAGATGTTTTATTCTTATTTTACGATTTTGAGACTCAACAGACGATGCCTGTGTTAGGTGACGAAGAAAGAAAAATCCATGTTCCAAAATTTGTGCGTTGTGCACCAAATGTGTGCTCATTGTCTTGACATCAATGACATTTCTATTAGATGCAATCATTGTGGAATTCGTGAATACGTGTTTAAAGATGAACCAGTGAAGCAGTTGATTGATCTTGCTTTAGTTCCAAGACAACAATTTAAAAAAATAGTTTGCATCGCTCACAACGCACAAGGTTTTGACGCGCCGTTTATATTCAAATACATTGTTGAACAATACAGAGGTATACGCATGCATCCAACCGTCATAATGAATGGGTCAAAGATTATCTTAATGGAGATTGTTAATGTAAAATTTATAGACAGTCTAAATTATTTTCACATGCCATTAAGTAGTTTACCAAAAGTCTACGAATTACATGAAATCGAAAAAGGTGTTTTTTCAAATTTTCCAAATTTGTTTAACACACCTGAAAATCAATCGTAAGAAGGACCACTCCCACCTTTGGACGTGTACTCACCAGACAGTATCACCATCAAGGAAAGAGAACGTTTTTTGGAGTGGTATAATGAGCAATCAACGAGCGGTTGTGTGTTCAACTTCAAAACAAAATTGCGAGGTATTGTAAACAGGTCGTGACAATTTTAAGATTAACTTGTTTAGCCTTTCGAAAAACTTTTACGAAATTTGGTGTTGATCCATTTGCCGAATGCACCACTATAGCTTCGATCTGTATGCTCGTGTTTCGCAAGGTATCGTTCCACCTCGTGGTTATAGATGATGCAACAGTCAGTCTCAAAAAGCGGTGTATTGGCTGTGTTGGGTGGAAAATCGCATACTTCATCGCTTCATCGAACATCCAGGACAATCGAGAGAGAAAAGGTTACCCGAAGGTCTGGTTGTAGATGGTTACAGTCAACCGCGACCCGATGCAAATCACAGAGGCATAGAACTTCAATTTCACGGTTGTTTTTGGCACGGATGCCCTCGCTGTTTGAGGATAAATAGAGATACAGCTTTGACGAGTGGTGATTCGATGGATGTCAGATACGAAAGAACAGTAGCTATTAACGATAAGATAAGATCAAGCAATTATACATTAATTGAGAAATGGGAATGCGAGTTTAACACTGAACTCTCCCAAGATGATCAGCTTCAGCGCTTTGTTCGAGAAAATTTCGATAACGTGAAACGAAAATCTTCGGATGCGCTTTTTTTGGTGGTCCTACAGGTAACGCTGTTAAAATGTTCGATTGCAAAGGTGAAGAAAAAATCAAGTCCGTCGGTGTATGCTCGTTGTACCCGTATATCTGTAAACGAGGTAAATTTCCCGGTGGTCATCCCAAAATATACTTCGGTGAAGAAGATTGACGTCAGTTCTTAGGGACATACAAAGACATCTCTCGAGTGAACGGTTTACTTATGTGTGACGTGCTTCCACCGCGAAATCTGTACCATCCCTTATTACCGGTAAGAATGCACGGTAAACTAATATTTCCACTATGTCGCACGTGTTGTGAACGAATGATCCAAGAAGATTGCCCGCATCAAGATCCAAATGATCGAATTTTACGGGGAACGTGGGTATCTGAGGAGGTTAAAGAGGCTGTCAAACTGGGATACAGAATTCAACACGTTTACAAGATCTGGCAGTACAAGATGACGCAATATAATCAAAAAGAACGCAATGGCGGAATATTTGCCGAATATATCCATGAGTTTTTCGTCAAAAAACGATGGCATCTGGTTTTCCACCTAATTGTCTGACCGAGCAAGATAAAGCCGAATACGTAAAAGAATTGGAGTTCAATGAAGGTATTAGTTTAAATAAAGACGCTATACAACATAACGCAGGTCTAAGATCAGTCGCAAAACTATGCCTAAACTCTTTATGGGGTAAATTTGGTCAACGAGAAAACATGACACAGATCGAAGTTGTTACTAAACTAGAAAGATTGACAGAGTTACTTACGAGCTCAGAAATAGACATTAACGGAATTATACCAGTCAATGACGAAATACTCTACGCCAACTCGTGTTACAAAAACGAAGCTCTGCTGTCATCTCCAACGACAAGTGTTGTGATTGCTGCCTTTGCAACAGCACAGGCCTGACTGGAGCTATTCAAGTATTTGCACGCTTTGGAACCCTGAGCTCTCTACTATTATACGGATTCTGTTTTTTATGTCAGCAGAGAGGATAGTGGCGAGCACAATTTACCGACAGGTGTGGCTCTAGGCGAACTCATGGACAAATTGGCTAGTTACGCAAACGGTATGTACATAACCTCGTTTTTATCCGGAGATCCAAAATTTTACGCGAACAAATTTAAAAAACCGGACGGAAATGAAGACTACGTGTGTAAAGTAAAAGGCATACGGCTAAATTACTCCAATAATCTACAAATAAATTTTGACACCCTTCGCGAGATGATCACTTCATCGGGTAGTGAGATATTGCTATCTAATTTTGCTATTTGACGAACAGCATTCCACGAGGTGATAACGCAAAATGAAACAAAGACGTGTAAAACCGTGTACGGAAAGAGAAGATTCGTCACGTTAAGTAAAAGTTACCCATTCGGCTACATTCGCGGTACGTCTGCTACTGACGCATCAGAGAACCACACCTGAAAAGCTAGTGACACTAGCGTAGCAACGTAAGGAACGCCCTCGTGATCGGTGACAACACAGCTCATTGGCTACCGCTGTGCCTCCATAATTGTGATTAGCGGTGGCGGCGCACCAGAAAAAAGCTCAATGGCTGCTGGTGTGCCCCAACAAGCTGATTTAGCGGCTCATTGGCCACCACTGCGCCGATAAAAGAGCTGCTTTGCCGCGGAGCTAGCCCCACCACAAGGCTCGCGAACTCGCAAGAGAGTTGCGCGGGGGGCATCGGACACGGTTACGAGCTCTTCGGAAGAAGTGTTTCATAGTGCCCAGTCAGTGTGAATTATGAACATGCGCTGGAAGCATCCGTGGACTTGTAGGTTGAGTGGACCTACCGGTTGCGGTAAAACAGTATTTGTTAAAAAATTTCTGAAATACATTGACCGCTTGAGCGACACTCGTTTCAAGCGTATTATTCTTTATTACGGTGAATCGCAGTCGGGATACAGAGATCTGGGTGAAGACGTTGAATTTCGCGAAGGTCTATCGAAAAACACCGATTGGCTTAACGTTCCGAAACCTAAATTGATCATCATCGACGACCTTATGCGCGAATAGTCCTCTGGAGGAGGCATAGTGAATCTCTTTACGAAAGGCAGTCATCATAACAACGTGAGCGTAATTTTTATCACTCAAAACATCTTCCATCAAGGTAAAGGCCAGCGCGAGACATCTTTGGACGCTCAGTACATTGTAACCTTTAGGAATTTGCGCGATCGTGCCCAGATACGTCATCTTGCTAGACAAGAATATCCTGAAAAATGAGGAGGAGGTGGAGGAGGAGGATGAGGAGGAGTAGGGGAGGGGGAGAAGGAGGGGGAGGAAGAGGAGCGACGGCGGCGGAGGAGGAGGAGGAGGAGGAGGAGGAAATGAGCGCATTAACGCAAACATTATCTATACCGTTCCGAAAAAGTACAAAACGAAAGCCAAACAACTCGTGCGACGCTTGCGAGCTTATGGTAAAGTAGTTTGGGATGCCAACGGGGCTGTAACGATAGATTGTACGATTGTGTCTGGAGTCAACATTGTCGACTTGGTGAATGACGCAATGAGAGATAGAAGAAGGAGCGCTCCATCTGGGCATTTTCAGTTAGATGGTGCTCTTCGCCAAACAATTGTGCCTCGAGAGTTTATAGGTAACATGCGTGTTTGGAATGACGTTCTCAAACCCTCATCGACCAGTGAGCATTCAGAAAACAGTGTTTTTACTACAGCGCTTCACATTCCTACTTTGAGAGTTCAGAGTAGCGGCTACAGTGCTGGTGACGAAACAGATTCAACGCAAACTGAAAAAAGAAGAAAGAAGTCAACTGAAAAAAGAAGGTCTCACCACCACACTCTGAAATACTGTCATAGCGCGGAATGAGCAAGACATTCGGGTTGCACTAATAAATTTTCAAGAAAGAGAACAGTAGAAAAACAGCGTTCTAGATTCACTCGTTGATTTATGACCGTTTGAAATGCATGTACCGCCTTACAAATTTTGCGGACCTGGAACTAAGCTAGCAGAACGTATCGAATCTGGCGACGTTGGAATCAATCCGTTGTACGAGGCCTACCAGCAGCATGATCTAGCTTATGCTGACTCGAACAGTGACCATCGTCGAGCCGACTGAGTTTTAGCGCAATATGCCTTCTCTCGCATGCTCGCCAAGGAAACACCATCTGATGAAAGAACAGTCGCGATGATGACAGCTTGCAGCATGGTTAGCAAGTTAACTTTTGAAAAATTTTTTTTAAGTATCAAGAATCTTATCAGAAAACGAGACAAGAAAGATAAAAAATAAAAGCGTGGATAAATACAATAAAAAAGGATACGAAGAAGAAGAAGGAACAGAAACCAAAGGATAAGAAGAAAATAGACAAAATAATAATCTCGAACAATGAATAAAACGTTTGAAAAACTTTATTACGAAGCACATCGACCTTCGGCGTATGCTGGTGCTGATAAACTTTTGCGAGCTATGCGTAAAAAATATGATCATCAAAGTGCTATTGAATGGCTTGAGAGTCAAGACGCTTATAACTTGCATAGACCTGTTTGACATCGTTTTTCTGGACATAATTATAATGTCCGCAATTTCACCGACGTGTGAGAAGCTGATTTGATGGACATGAGATCTATAACGATGTCTACAGCTACGTTTTAACTGTTATTAATGTTCTCAGCAAATATGCATGGGTTGAACCTGTCAAGGACAAAACTTCGAGAAACGCCGCTGACGCTTTTGTGCGTATTTTGTCGAGAAGTAACGGTCGGGAACCAATATATCTTCGAACTGATAAAGGTAAAGAATTTATCGGCGGGGCACTGCAGAAGGATCTCTGAAAGTACGATATAGCGTTTAGAGTGATATGCAGTCCAGATGTAAAAGCTGCCATTGTGGGAAGATTGATAAGAACTACAAAAGAAAGAACATGACGGTATTTTACTCATAAAAATACTCGAAAGTACGTTGATGTTTTGCAGAAGATTGTAGAGGCGTACAATCATACCAAACATTCGGTCACAAAAATGGCAGTCGTAAGACCGTACAATGCAGCCAAAGTTCATGAAAATTTACAAAATCGTTATGACAATCGTGTTTTCAAAACCCTTAAATACTGCGTCGGTGACTTGGTACGCTTCAGTCGTGCAAAGAACGTTTTCGCTAAAGGATATGAGAATGGTTTGACCCTAGAGATTTTTAAAATTACACGTATCTCATCGACGCCTCTGCCTGCAGTTTATTATTTAGAAGACTTGGCAGGCGAGTAAATTGACGATTTTTTCTACGCCGAAGAATTGTGCAGAGTGCGTAAAAACTTTAACTACAGATGTTTTTGAAATTGATGAAATTTCGAAAACTAAAGGCAAAGGTTCGTCTAAAGAATATTTTCTAAAGTGGAAAGGATACGACGATAAGTTCAAATCCTGGGCTAGAGGGAATAAATTGACGAATATATAAAAAATATTTTTAAAATAAAAGATCAGTTTTATATTGTCTTGCCGAGCAACAGCATCATGAATTATTTTGCGGAAAATACCACGACATATTTTATCACGCAGCTCCCTGAGCAGATACTTCTTCAAGGTTCATGGTCAATCGCGCTTACGTAGGTTCAAATTCTGCTGCCGTTTCAACACGTGTCTTCCGAGCATACAGGATTACCACATAGAACAGTTTCGCTTAATCTCATTTCACAATCGACTCTAGAGGCAACGGTAAAAATGTTAGTACTACAGTATCGTTGTTTCGTCCAGGAATTTACAGAGATGTAAACGTTATAGTAAGCGAGCTAAGTAATTTAAACTGTATAGAGGACCATTTGGAATTCGGTGTCGATCCCCGTGGCTACTTGACAGAGATTGGACAAAGATAACTTGCTCTGAATTCAATCACGAACTTTATTTATCCAAGAAGTTGTGAAAAATTTTGGGATTCGAAAGCAAGTATAGTATTTTTATAAGAGATGAAGAATCAGTAGTAAGTGATAGACCTGCTCATCTCTCCAATGGGCTTCCGTCCATGTTTATGATTTATAGTGATATTTGCGAACCTTACGTAATAGGTGACGTTCAATCGCGACTCTTGCGAGCAGAATCGTTAAACATCGACGACGATTACATGAATGGTAGTACGAGAATCAAGAGTTTCTCCCACCCCTGTACATACCTTTATTATTCAACACATTTCAGACAATCGAAATCGATATAAGGGATTAAAGTGGCCGTGCGATCCCATTCGATTACGATACTTTGACAGTGACACTTCATTTCAAGAAACTTGACCAGAACTCATTTTTAATACAGTAATGGAGCAACATGCAAGTTGGCGGTGGATATAGCGGAGGACAGATGTTTGGTGGTGATCAGCGGATTAATGGTGGGGTCGGACGTATTTACATTGGATCCCCGTACCAAAGAGGCCACGGCGGCATTGATTCATTTTTGGCTGGAATTTCCGTCGCGTTCTCCCACTTTTCACTCGTGGAGCCAAGGCTTTTGGGAAGGAGGCTGTGCGTACTGGTATGAACATTATGTCTGATGTTACCGAGCGAAACACTCCGTTTAAAGAGTCGATTCGCAAACGCTTTAAACAATCTGTCGAAGTTCTCAAACGGAAAGCAGAGGAGAAATTGGATAAACTAATGGAGGGGTCGGGACATAAACTACCACCGTACGGCTTACCACTTCAGTTGCGAACGGGCACCGGCTCTGATGCAAATCACAGAGGTAAAAAGAAGAAAAGCAGTTCTAGAAAAAGGAAAACAGGAAAACGCAAATCTAATAGTTCAAAAAAATGCAAGGCTAAGAGAAAACAAACGAAACAAAAGAAGAAGTAGAAGAGAACCACGAGAGATATTTTTGGATTGATAAGATGGCATTTAATACGCACCCACTCGTGCGAGTGTCTCAAGTCGGAGTTGTTTATGTTTGAAATTCCTCCTACTCAAACAACGATCGTCTTTAACTGATGATTCACCTACAGAATTTGTATTACCGGGCAATGGTAAAAAATATATTGATCTTGCTCACATGATGCTTGTCTGCGTGTAAGTCTACAAACTACGGTTGATGTTCCACAAGCCGCTACAGTCCAGGTACCCAAAGTCGAACCTGTCAATATCCAATATTTAATCAAAAACGTATATCACCGCCAACAAACGCTTACGCTTACAGAGCGTATCTTGAAACTTTATTGAATTATGGACCTGCTGCCAACAATTCGCATTTGACGAGTGTAGTATAGTACAGCGATGCAGCTGGAAAAATGGACGATTGTCAAGATGTACGATTCGCTGAAGCATTAGCCGATATTCTAAATTGTATTGTCTATGCTCAGTACGATAATATTTTGGAAGTAGACACATCGCGTCAAGCTATTGTAGACTTTAGTGGTTAGAATAACGAAGTGCAGATGGCGCTGTTGTTCTACATATACGTGGAAGATTTGTTTTTTGGTAACCAGTACGTTTCGAGTCGTGAACATCATTGCAAGCTACATAAAACAATGGATTTAGTTATAGATATTCAGTGTCTCAAAGATACTGACAATAACAATGCACCAAAGAAAATCGCTGTTGTTGCTCTTAATGGTGATTTTCACGGTCATTGGTTAGTGGCTCCGATGGCTTGTATAGATGATTTGAGTGCTGAAATTAGAAGACAAAATAATTGGTTAACTCAGCATTATCACGGCATTAATTACTTGGAAGGTGAGGTTGATTTGAAAGTGTTTTATAAAACTGTGCAAGATTTATCAAAAAGTGCTGCAAAAATTTACGTTAGAGGCAGCGAAAAGTGGTTGATGCTTCATAAAATTATAGCAAACGAAATCATCAATTTAGAATATGACGTAGATTGTCCTCCGTTCGATGAGTTATCATCTAACGTATATTGTATGCATCACGCTTTAAAATTTTCGGGTTGTAAATATCGATGTGCGTTAAATCACGCTTATCGTTTGAAAAGCTACTTATCTTTACACCTTAGTTATCTAAATAAAAATTTAATCGATCTTCACAATGGACATCCTTCAAATATTGAGGATCCTTTCACCAATCTAGTTGCATACTGTAGGTGTATTCCCAGCCGATCAAATCCCGCGGATGTGGACCAAACCGACGTCGTTCATCGTTAACACTGACGACCATACCAAGCCTAGTATGCATTGGGTTGCGTTCTACGTCGATAGATCTTCTAACGGTCTATACTTGACAGTTTTGGATTACCACCTATAATATCCGATCACACAAGCCGTTTGCAAAAAAATTGTTAAACATTTCATTAGAACGCAATACAGCTTCAAAATGACGCTTCCGATGTATGTGGTCTATATTGTATTATGGTTTTAAGTTATATGAGAATAGCTTAGGTTTCAAGAAGTTTCTGGATAATTTTTCTGTCCACTTGAAAAAACATGATGACGTGGTTAGACGCTATGTGCGCTATAAAAAGGCTGACGGAAATTTCGTTGGTAACGGTGGAAGCTTCGTGAGATGTTTACAAAACTCACTCTGCAATGTCTTTGTTGTAATTGTCAGCATTTCAAAGAAGTTTTGATTTAAGACGATACAACGTGTGTCATGGAAATTTAACCGTTTCAACTACATATGAGTCATTGTTTAACCTTGCTCATCTCATTCTTTACTTCTTAAACGTCTGCACTTTTTTAACCGTGTGAATGGTTTGAAGAGCTGTATTTAAAGGATTGCTTCAGAGTTTTTCGCACCAGTTGCTTTCTACTCGTAAAGATACGCGGATCGCTATGGCGACGCTATCACGAGCTGCACAACACCCGCATCAAGTCTTTTATACGTTGTACGCCTCAAATAAATCGTTCACCAAGTAGGTAATTGTTGGTTTGAAATACGACGAGCTCGTCGACAAGTTCAGCGACGAGTACTGCAAACTTGAGGTTCGGCTATTATCGGAAGAATTTGAAGGTGTTGCGTTTTTATACGGTGACTGGGAAGAATTCAAAACAAGTTTCGTCGACATTGATAAATATTTTCGTGGACTTGATAATAGTTCAAAAGACCAGAAGAGGAAGCAAAAAAACACTCACACACATACACACGACGGTGTGTCGCTGTGATAAGAGCATGATAATTCGTTGTTATTTTTTATTCGTTTTTGTTTAATTTAGGGGTTAAAAATTAACTACATTCTATATTTCTCTTTAACATTGTGTAGTACTAACCGAGCTAAAAATTTTAAGACCAGAATCAATTCCGCAACTCAACTAGAGTCTGAACGGCGCGAGTTTGCGGTAGCTTAAGGCGGTTTTCCCCGTAGAAAAGGTATTAATCGGTCTTCTTGGGTGGTAATTAATTTTCTGCTGTGGTAATTAATTGTAATTATATGTTTCCAGTCTAATGCTACGACGGGGAGTCGCTGTGATAAGCGCTTGATAATTTTTTGTTATTCTTTATTCGTTTTTATTTAATTTTGGGATTAAAAATTAACCAGATCATATTCAGCACTGTACCAGCGTGTAGTACTCGTCAAGATAAAAATTTTAAGACCAGAATCGATTCCGTAACTTGACTAGAGCCATAACGGCGCAAGTTTGCGTTAGTTTAAATTGGTTTTCCCGGTAAAAAAGGTGTTAATCCGTGTTCTTGAATGGTAATTAATTGTCTGCAGTGGTAATTAATTCTAATTATATCTTTAAGTCTAATCCTACAACGGCTAATCGCTGTAATAAACGATTGATAATTTTTTGTTATTTTTTATTCGTTTTTGTTTAATTTAGCGACTAAAAATTAGCCACATTCTATATTTCACTGTACCATCGTGTAGTCTAGCCGAGCTAAAAATTTTAGCCCAGAATCAATTCCGTAACTCGACTAGAGCAGGTACAGCGCGAGTTTGCTGTAGCTTAAGTCGGTTTTCCCGGTAAAAAAGGTTTTAATCAGCTACTGTGAATTTACTCCTATATTTAAAGTAGGCAGCAATGTGTATGCACACATTTCCCAGGATCATCTTCTTGGTTACACACTAATCTTGGAGTACCTCAGGGATCGGTTCTGGGATCCCTGTTGTTTTACCTGTATATAAATGAAATACGTGACGTCCTCGATCCGAGATGCATCAAGCACATTCTATAATCAAATAATTTACAAGTTTATGTTCAGGTTCCCCGAGATATTGTAGCTGTGATTAGAGCGTTGCAGCGGGCAGCAGATGCGGTGTCGGCGTGGCTCTATCAAGTTAAATAAAGCAAAAAAACGAAAGCGATTATATACTGCAAAAAACGTTTTATCAATAATTTTTATTCGAGTGTTGATCCGAAGACGATCGATCTCGAAGGTGATACCTGCCCGTCTGATAACGTTTAGTCTACGCTTTTTCCGTCAGTACACACCGAGACTCTGCGTACACGACTAGCAACAACGCTTCTGCTCCCCCATCTGGACTATTGTTCGGCGGTTTTCCTTGATGCATCTCGGAACTACGATACACGTTACAACGACTTCATAATTCATGTGTCAGATATGTGCTAGGTGTAAGACGGGCTGATCATATTTCGTCCTATACAGCGAGCCTGGGCTGGCTACGCACAAATATTTTATGGTGGTACTGATGTACAAAATCTTCCGTATGCGTACCCCGGACTACCTCGAGTGTCTCTTCTCCAGGTATGTGCCCAGATTCGCAACTAGGGCGGCAATTAAAAAATTGATAGTGCCACCGATGCGTACTGAAACTAGATTAAAATCTTTCAGTGTACAAGGTGCGTATATGCAATTCTATGCAATTCTCTGTCTGCTGAGGTTAGGAACCTTCCATCGCTTAGCAGGTTCAGAAGTGCTTTGTGAAGGCATCTCCTTGATCTCGACTAACCACTCGCAAAATGGACGACTTTTGTATCTTAATTTATACAATGTGTCGCCCCATTTACACGAATGAATGTATTTATTAGCGTGAGTGGTGAGTGCGAGTGTGAATGTATTTTAGTTCATTTTTAATTTTTAGTTATAAGTTCTATTTTGTACAACCTGGCTATATCAGCGATTTTTTAAGTTTTTTACAGAAATAGTCACTCTCGTGTAACTTTATTTTCTAGTCAACTGAAATTCACAATGCTCCTTTACATGTGAGTGATGTCTATTCGCAAGGATCGGTAGAGTTCTTAATGGTAAATGGTTAGATTAGAGGGTTTACTTTCTATTATTACTCTTTCTTGTAATGCTCAAAAAATTAGTGTTACAACCAATTTAATTTAACATATAACAACCGCAGTTTTAAAACTTTGTATGTATATGATTGATAACTAATATTATCTAAAATTGTTCAAATCTATGCACAATATATTTGAAAAGAACTACAGTAATCCTTGAAAATTTCTGTGATCTCCGGTGATCCAATTAAAAGTTATTAAAATATGCTTGAATCATGCCTCTTTAGTCACAGCAATAGTAATAGTAATTCAAATTAAATATTTAAAATTGTTTGCTATTAAATCATTTAAAGGAAATCATTAAAATGAATATTCTTTAGGCGTCTATGGAGCTGGAGTGGTGTAACTGGAATGGCTACACCGCCTGAATCACCTCAGGGTATATTAATCCGTGATACAAGTCTACAGTATGAAGACACAATAATTCCTGAGTTAGATATTTACGCCATTCCAAGTTCGGAGAGTAAGTTGATTTTCACTTCAATATTTTTTATTTAAAAACTTTAACCTTTAGAATACTATGAAGCCTAAATATAAGCTACGTATGATCGGAACTTTGCTTGGATTTCGTGTTAATAAGTTTTGAACTTATTTGTCTTATATTTATGGCCTTACATTAATTAGTTTTGGATTTATTATTTTTGGCTTCATGTTTTTTCACAATACGCGAAAATTATCAAAAACAAATGTAACTACGAGAAAGCTGATGAAAATTCTTTGATAGGCATATTTTGATGCCGCAAGCACGCGCTCGAAAAGTAACGTTTAGGCGCAATCGCTTACTGGCCTAGGAGAACTGAGGCGAAATGCTTCATACGTAGTTCTACATTTATTAATTATAAAGTACTGCTACAAATCCGAAATAGTTATTACATATCATGAATTGTAGATTTCGCCCTAAAATGCAGGTTCGCCCTGCTACCTGAAAACATGATCCTTTTTTGTCGTATACCTAACTTTCACTCCGTATCCTTTCAGCCAATAGTCATTTGTGTACCCCTGTACTTATTTTTGTTTCATAATGCGAAGTTACTTTTTATAACGAGGTCTTAAGCAGGTTGGGTAGCTCTCAGCTCTCAGCTCGTGGGACGTGGGAAGAGGTACCCTCGCACCGCGCGCCACTGTCCCGCACACTGCGCACTCCCTCCCACATTCTAGGAACTCGATCGTGGGTTTATCGTTTGACGCAGTACTCGGAATCGGTATTGTCTATCGCGTTCAGAATTCGTAAAGAAATTCTCCTGTATATTTTCTATATTTCCAGTAGTTTTTTGAATCATTCTTATCATTTTTAAAGAATCAGTTGACAAACGGTCTCAAATTTCGCACAGTTGTAGAAAATCAATAAAAGAGTATCATATTCAATTTTTGGAATGATCTTATCTTTTTTATTTCGGTAACCAACCTCCTTAATACGTTGTGTTATTTTTAAGAGCATCCGTAATTTTAAGATTGATTTATTGAACTGTTATGTTTTTGTTATTAGTAACTTTGTGTATTTTTTCTTGTATGTTAAGGAGGCATTACAAAATCCGATAAAAACTGTGCCAAACGAATTTTTTTAAAACTCTAAATGTTAAAAGGGGTTTTGATGCTTAAAAATGGTGTATCTTTATTTCCCTTAGATTTGAATTCTTCTATGATTTATAGTGGCATTTAAAATATATTGGTTACGCACAATTTGGCTTATATCTCCAAAACCGATTTAACGGTCATTTTGGTATAAAAGTCAATGAAAGACAGCGATATAGGGGCTAATCAATGATAGAGCAGATAAAGTTAGTTAGACATATATATAAAGATAAGAACAGAAACAGTGTGATAGAGACAGCGACACAGAGATAGGGATATGGACGACATATAGACACAGAAACAGACACAGTGACGGAGACAGAGAGGAAGAGGTAAGGAGTCAGAGACAGCGGCTTAAAGAAAGAGTCAGAGACACAGAAATAAAGTGTCATACACGAAAAGGTAGATACTGCACGGGGAGAAGTGGTAAGACTCCCGCGCTGTGAACCGCTCACGGCGAACGACGCTGTTTCGATTTACCGCGAGATGTCGGGATGCCTCGCGACCACGTGTGACTAAAGTTGATGTACCGGTGATTCCGTTCACTTCCCATATGGCCGATCAATCACCTCGTATGGCCGTGATTGCACGCTGGTTGCAGTGACCGATCTGCCGTGGATTGCAATAGGTTATTTGTGTATAGATAGAATCACACGCGTTTATAATGCTTATAACGCACTCGATCAAATACATATACACAATTCGCGTATATTAAGGCCATGTGATACTCAAGTGAAAATCCCTACGTTATCGATATGTCGATAGCATACTATATATTAAGTAATAATTAAATTAACAATTATTTTTATGACACGAACGCTCTTTCAGGCGCTCGGAAATTCTTTTACGATGATTGTGTCAAAGTTTCAGAACTGAAATGGTAACTGTCATCGGGTTATTTACTTTCTAGTGAAATTTTTTATCTAAAAAGTGAATATAAACTCGAATATACATCGGATCTGTCTGAAATTTTACACATATGCTTGCCGTAGCATTTGCGAGCGCCTGAAAGACTTCTTTTTTTGAAAATCGTCACAAAGTATTATTTTATTTTTTTCCATAAATAAACTTTCGACAATAAGTTGTGAGGTTGGTCAAACTACTCACCACTAACGTAAAATGGTTGTGCATGGTGTGAAGTAAGTCGTACCAACCTCTTTTGACGCCTTATGTTTGTTTACATTTTATAGTTCTCGTAAATGACTCTAGATGGCGCTATAAATACTAGCTGTCCGCGGCCGCGGTCCTCGCCGATTACCGTCGCGTCTGTCATGTTGTGACCTAGTGACCTAGTGACTCATGAGCCGTGGCTAGTCAGACTAGTGTAGTGGGCTTATAGCTATATATAGGTGTATTTAGTGCTGGCCATATCGACATAGCTGCATCCTCCTCGTTGGTTTTTTTCGTGTGCGTGAACGCCCAACCGCATGCGCTACAGCTCGTTTGTCGTCGTAAGCTGGCAAACGCTCAGGCAGGTCAACGTGTGCGTGAAATTCTCCTCTCGAAGAAGATTCGCGAGAGATTTGCCACATTGTCTCCCACGTCATCATTTCTGTGGCGAAGATAAGGAAAGCGCTGCGAGATCGGAAAAGAAGAAACGCATAGACGTGCGCGAGGAGAGACCAGACGTCGGCCAACATGAGTGGTTAGGAAGCGCGTATACACACAGACGCGCGCAGTCCGTACGAACGTCGTCGTCGCCCGCCACCACCGGAGTTGTCGTGAGGTCATGGCAGAGATCAAGAGCTTCGGCCATGACCTCCCGTTTCTGCACCAACAGTTCGCTGCACTCCTCAGCAACACCAGAACAAACGACAACGGGCTGTCCTACTCCGAAAATGCTCGTACTCCTGCTGTCCTCATGCTCAGCGTTACTCCAGGCTATTTACTGCCTTCAGCCTTCTCGATATGGACAGCCTTCACCTCTTACTTCTGGGAGGTATGCGTAGATGTTATTACTGTGAGCTTGTGCGGCAAACTCATCGAGCCACTCTGGGATGCCATGTAAATGATGTAGTTATTCTCTTAGCTTTCTTTTACACGATATTATACATGTGCGTTGGGAACAGACTCGAGGTGACTGAAAAAAAAACTGAATGTCAGTCACACAGCCTTTGCAGTCTCAATAAGTCGTCAAATGCTCTAGTCTCAACAGCACAAATGCTGAAGAATACAATATCCTCCAACAGCTGCAGCAGCAGTAGTGAAATAATGCCAGTGAGTGAACAGTGACATTATGTGGCCAGAAAACAAGAGGTCTTCTTGTCTTCTCAGAAAGTGCAGAGCATGTGTGCATTGCTCCAAGAGCCTCTATGTTATCGCTTTCACAAGAGCCCTGCTATGAACAGGAATAGCAGCACGACACGCAGGATGAGAAGATATCAGTACTGCATATGCAACGAATGCAACCAAGGCTTTTTCTGCATTCAATGGTATATATATATATATATATATATATATATATATATATATATATATATATATATATATAATTATTATTATATGCATTAAGAAGATAACCTGGTGCAAACTGCCCCAATAGTTATCACGCACAAGACGTTCTTTAGTCAATTAACACGAAGAAGTTTTCGCATACACAGAAGCTGCAGTAGAAGCCAAGAATATCTTATCTTATATCAGTGTTATGCAGGCTAGAAGACAATATTTAACGGTTAAGTTATCATGGTGAGTATCTAATCTGTTTCTAACTATAGAAAAGCAATGCATAATAAAAGCCACCTGCCTGCTAAATCTGGTAGGTGGTTTTAATTTCTTTTGAAGTTCTTTCTCATGAAATTCTTAGTCAGTTCATTGTCAGTTCTTTCTTGTCTGTAAATTGATTGGATTTATAGAAAAGAAATTTTTATTGCACAATAATAGAAAAGAAAATTTTCTTGTCCAATGATATTTCTTTTCTATTTCTAATTATACAATAAAACTGACTTTTGGTGGTTATGGCAGTGGGTTTCGATAATTATTGCATGCTCTCAAACAGATTCTTTACTCAATCATGCCCACTGTATATTCTAAACATGATTGCTAGATCTAATAGACACGTTCACAGTATACTGGATCCCAGGAACGGGTGTGAACAGGAGAAGATCATGTTGCTCCTAAAATTCACATTTTATGTATACTGTTGACTCACATTCCTTTCTTTCCAGTTGTGCTATGAGGGAGCTGTATTGAGGAAGTTGCACGTCTCTTTTTTGCCAGTCACTGTGACCTTCTAGATCTTTACTACACCGCTATCGATATTGATCAATCCCTTTGATGAGCTAGTTGTGATCTCTTCCTTGAGTAAGTATTTTTCAATAATCTACTGTTTTCGGCGGTTACTCTGGCTTCTTCCTTTCCTTACAATATTTAACAAGAATTTTTTTTCCAGAAAAGACAGCCACAACATAACATAAAGGCAGCCAACAGTCACATTTAGCAGGTGTATTCATCATTTATTGATGTGATTGACATTTACTTTGAGGCGATGTGTTTTTAGTATTTAATTTAAAAGAGTAAGTATAAGAATGATGGAACTCCGCTTCTATAATACATCTCTGGCATCTGATGTATTTTTAAGCTGATTTTATCTTTCTGAAAGTAGGAATAATTTAATGAAAAAATAAAAATATGTAATTTTTCAGTTTTATAGTTCTGAAAACTACACAAGCTGTGTCTCAGCTAAAACTGAAAAATGGCATCATTTCATTTCTTTTTTTTTTATTACATTATACCTACTTGCAGAAAGGCGAATACAGCTTTTATGATACAAAAAGATACATGAGACGACAGAGATCATTACTGGCGCTGATGTCTAGCATTCTTATACTCCTTTGGATTAAGTACTAAGACACATCTCCTCAAAGTAAATATCAATAACATTGAATGTCAAATATATCTGCTAAATCTGATAGGTGACTTTTATATTATAGGAGCAGGATGAATTTTTTTTTAAATTTTAAATTTTAGCTCATTTAATTAAATACGTTTTCTCTCATGAAATCTAAAATCCTATGTAGTGTGAGTGTGTTCGACAGATCTATAGATCTATAGGCTTGCTAAAACAGCTATATTCACAAAATGTAAGGCATCGAATATTTGAGAGGACATAGTTGATATGAGCAATAAATCTGAGAGCATGTAAAAATTATGAAAAATTCATTTTAATTTGATAAAGTCAGTTTGATTGTAGTAGTTAATGAATAATGAGGTGGCCTATCTACTAACTATACTACAATGAATTGACTTTTAGAGGTTATAGTCATCTTTTCACGATTCTGACATGTCCCCAGATTTATTAATTAATCATTAATTATATGGACAAAAATTCAAAACTTGAAAAGAAATTCCATCCTGCACCTACAATACAAAGCAACCTGTCAGATTTCACAGGTATATTCGTCATTCAATGTGGTTGACATTTACTGTGAGGCGATGTATTTTTAGTATTTAATATAAAAGAGTTAGTATAAGAATGATGGAACTCCGCTTCTATAATACATCTCTGGTATCTGATGTATTTTTAAGCTGATTTTATCTTTCTGAAAGTAGGAATAATTTAATGAAAAAATGAAAATATGTAATTTTTCAGTTTTACAGTTCTAAAAAATACACAAGCTGTGTCTGAGCCAAAACTAAAAAATGGCATCATTTCATTTCTTTTTTTATTACATTATGCCTACATGCAGAAAGGCGAATACAGTTTTTATGATACAAAAAGATACATGGGACGACAGAGATCATTACTGGAGCGGATGTCTAGCATTCTTATACTCCTTTGGATTAAGTACTAAGACACATCTCCTCAAAGTAAATATCAATAACATTGAATGGCAAATACATCTGCTAAATCGGACAGGTGGCTTTTATATTGTAGGAACAGGATGAATTTTGTTTACAAATTTTAAATTTTAGCTCATTTAATTAAATACGTTTTCTCTCATGAAATCTAAAATCCTATGTAGTATGAGTGTGTTCGACAGATCTATAGACCTAGAGGCCTATTAGGACAGCTATATTCACAAAATGCAAGGCAACGTATATTTAAGAGTACATGGTTGATAAGCGCAATAAATCTGAGAGCATGTAAAAATTATGAAAAATTCATTTTAATTTGTTTAAGTCAGTTTGATTGTAGTAGTTAATGAATAATGAGGTGGCTTATCTACTAACTGTACTACAATAAATTGACTTTTAGAGGTTATAGTGAACTTTTCATGATTCTGACATGTTTTCAGATTTATTAATTAATCATTAATTATATGGGCAAAAATTAAAAACTTGAAAAGAAATTCCATCCTGCACCTGCAATACAATAGCAACCTGTCAGATTTCACAGGTGTATTCGTCATTCAATGTGGTTGACATTTACTATAAGGCGATGTGTTTTTAGTATTTAATTCAAAAGAGTAAGTATAAGTATGATGAAACTTCGCCTCTATAATGCATCTCTGGCATCTGATGTATTTTTAAGCTGACTTTATCTTTCTGAAAGTAGGTATAATTTAGTAAAGAAATAAAATTATCTCAGTGAGTAAATGTTAGTTCTTCCATTCTTGTAATTTGGTTGGCTTTGTATGAAAGAAATCTTTATTTGGTTTCTTGCATAAGAGACATAGCTGTCTATTTTCTAGTTCTGTGATTTTATATCTTTATGAAATTACAACTATTTGCAGAAAGATAAAGACAGCTTAAAGATAAATGAGATACTATAGATGCATTACAGGATACGCTTTCCTTATGGAAGAATTATTTCTTATACTCCTTTTGATTAAATACTCAACCATATCACCTCAAAATCAATATTAATCACAATGGATTGCGAATACGTCTGCTAAGTCTAACAGGTGGCTTTTATACTCTAGGAGCAACATGAATTTTTTATTAATGCAATGCTGATCTATTGTGATAATGTGATTTCTTTCAGAAGCGACAACAGGAGCAATCCCTGGTAAAAATGATCTTCAAGGTTCGGAAATGTCCGGATCTAAGGAACCTTTCCGATCCTTTCCGGTTTTTGGAACCAATTTCTTCCGAACTCTTCCGAACTGTCATGGAGGTAAACTGTTAAGAATGTTGATGATCCCTTAGGAACCTTTCTGATCTATTAAGATTTGTTACGAAATAATTTGGTATATTTATTCAGGATTGGTTGGTTCCTTCCGAACCTGGTTAAAGTATAATGAATTATTACGATCAATTCAGGACTTTAATGAACTATCATGTTTCTGGCTATTACTAACCGTGGAACCGTTCGGAACTGTCATGAAATAAGCCCTTGTGTAGGGAAACCTACATAAACATTTATTTAGTGCTGTTAATTAATTTCTCACGAAAAAAAAATCGTTATTTGTTTAAATTAAATTTATATTTATATTAATAACGATTATTTATTAATAAATAATAAATAATAAATCATACATCATTATTTATTAATAAATAATAGTTGTTAATAAATAATATTAGGGATACAGAACAAAAAAATTATCCTGATTTTCGCTCATAATTATGGAAATATTAACGTCATGCCCAATTTAATGTTTGTTTCAATGTTTATTAATAATTGATATATTGTGATTGAAATTAATTATTTTGAATTTATAACATAATTTATAAGAACATTAAATTATAGAAAGCCTGAAATTTTAAACAAAGTAATTAAAAAATTTTCGATGTCATCGGGATTCGAACCTGAGTCCTCAGCTTACTAGTCCAGCGCCTTAGCCATTACTCTAAAACGGGTGTTGGCATCAGAGTTATAATTTCGATACTTCTATGATATGGAGGTAAACTGTAATGAATTTTGATGATCTCTTTAGAACCTTTCCGGTCTATTAAGATTTGTTTCGAAATAATTTGGTATATTTATTCAGGATTGGTTGGTTCGTTCCGAACCTTGTTGAAGAATAATTAATGATTACAATCAGTTCAGGACTTTGGTGAACCATCATGTTTCTGGCTATTAGTAACCGTGGAACAAATGCCCAAGATTATTAATATTTATTCCAATATTTATTAAGAATCGTAAAGTATGTTGGTGTTATGCCAAATAATTTTGAAGTTCAATAATAAAGTTTTAAGTAAAAAAAAATACTTCATGTGTTATTATCATTTTATGTATAAACAATAATCTTATTAGAATTAATTATATATTATGACAAAGAAAAACACTTTATTGATATGAGAGAGACCCTCTCATCAAGGGCTCGTTCCGGTCGAGCAGCGACGCGTGCCTGCCGACTCACCGACCGCCTTTGTGTGCGTGCTGGCACGCCGGCGCACACAAAACCTTTCTTTATCCCGCACGTCTTTCTTCTTCTAAAGAAACGTGAGGGATATTTAAGAGGCTCAACAATCCTCTCTACTCCTGTATGCGTGCAGGCACGCCGGCGCATACCGGGAAAATTTTGACCTTTGTCAACTTACGTGGTGTGCGTGCTGGCACGCCGGCGCACACGCGCGATTCCAAGAATCCGCCGGAACTATACCGGCACATCGCCACCAACTTATTCTTCGCCACGCAGCCAACACCTCGTCGAGTTTCTCCGCAGCACTTCGGCGACTGCTGCAGATCTCCCGGTGCGTACTTGCGTGAAGCCACCGTCACCGGCGCCATCAAACGTACCTGTCAAGCAACGTGAGGACAGCAGCTTCGAAGCGGACCTCCGGGTGCGGCCTTGCGTGAAGCCACCGTCACCGGCGCCTTTTTACCGCACCTGAGGAGCAACATAAGCTGTCCTGCAGCCCTTCTATCTCGTCGAGTTCTCTCCGAGATGCCAGCAGCGGTCTACACATCGTCTTCGATGTACAGCGGCGATTTACAACGATCGCATCATTCGTGTTCAGGTATGCGTGCGACAGTAAATCGAGCGTGCGAGCGTTAAAATCACGTATTACGCGGTATAACGTACCATCAATTTTTCTATAGCGCGATTTCCGGGAAGTGTTTACTCTCTCCCGTCCTTCCGAGAATTATTATCGCTCGAGGCGCGCTGTTGACGAAACTTTGAATGCCGGGAATTCGCGCGCAACAACCTCGCATTCCAAGAACTTGACGGCCATCTTGGCGGCCATTCTGACTTTCGCGCACGATCGTGTTTTCAAACTCGCTCTTACAAGATTACCTTCAAATACCTTTGCATTTTTTGGAACTTCCCGACGTACGCGCACCACACTTTTACAACCTTTATCAATTCTATTACTTTGTTTAAGTGCCATTGGAGCATAGTTTCAGTTTTAGCATAGGCCTTAGACTTTGCAACTATTGTTTGTGCCTGCGAGCACTGCCTAGGGAGTTTGTAATACGCAGCGGCGTAAGGCAATTTAGGCACCCTTATTAACCTCATCGGAGGATTCGGATCCTCCCTACTCTCCACGTGTACTTTCGAGACGCGTGGGGAGAGTTATTTACGCACTGAGTTTTAGGCTCGCCATTAACCTCATTTCATGGATTTCTGCATTTTTTCGTAAATGAGCAAACGGGAATTGAAAACGTTACAAGACTCATTCACAACGGATCCAAAGCTACCCTTTCCCATCACCCATAGCTCAAGAAGAGCTCTCTTAGCCGCCAACATGATGCAACACTCTCCCGTTAACAAAACCAGTCAACCGGGCAATCCAAACGAGGGCAGCCATGTCTCCACTTCTAGCGAAGCCACGTCCACGCAAACCTCGCCCTCCAACACAACGACCGGAACGCTTTTCCCTCCAACTTCAGGGAACCAGCCAGCGCCGCCAAACATGTCTTCAATGTTCACCTTCGCCCTGCCACACGTCAGCGACACGACAGCCGGACAGAGGCGGTTCAGCTTTGACTTCAACCAACCCCCCTGCACTGAGGGCAATGCTGCCAACAGCGACTCCTCGTTTTCGCAATCACTGGCCACTCCAAACACTGGTGCCCCCCACAAGCAGCTTCCAGCGAATAAGAACACGCATTCGCCACGCTCTAGCAGTTTCGTCACAGTAGACGACATTGGAAATCTAATGAAGTCCGTGGATGAGCGAATCGACCGAAAACTAGAAGAACTCATGGAAAAGTGCTTCACCTCTTCTTCCCAAACACAGCACGCAACTCATGTTGTAGAGAACTCAACCTCTCCCTCCACAATTTCCATGAGCACCTTTCTTCCTGCAACAACGCAAATGGCAGACATGGCGCCTGCCTTCACCACGACAACAAACTCCAGCTGCAGCTCTCAGTCAACAGTGTTGTAGAGACACAACCTTTTCCGACCGATCATGGCCAGCATACCCCCCCCCCCCCCCATCCGCAGCTGCCTACGGACCCATACACCTCCGCATCAAATCAATACCATAACACCTTTCCTGTAAACCAACGAGTCGATAGTCCCTCCCTTGCTGTCACCAATCATTTGATGTTCTGGAACTTCTACAAACACGACCCCTCAGGGTGGTTCAAACAGATAGAGGATCTGTTCACAGCGTATAACGTCACAGAGGATGAAGCAAAATTCAACTTTGTAGGCAGATACCTCACCCAGGACATTCACCATAACCTACAACACAAACTCAACACTCTCGTCAGAGGAGACAAGTACGAATCAATCAAGAAGATCCTAACAGAGAGGTACGCCGAAACATCAGAGCAGCAACTTGACAGGCTCTGCAAAGGCTTAGAGATCGGCCATAAACGTCCGTCAGATTTCCTAGCTGAAATGTTAAGTTTAGCTCATCATCGAGTACCAAGGGACACAGTGATCTCCATGTGGAAAACTCGGCTCCCTGCGCCGATTCAAGTAATGATCATGAATTACAAAATGGAAGCCGAGCTGCTCAAAAGTGCTGACATGGCTCACGACATTCTCCAACAGTCACATAACCTCAACGTGTTGAAATCAACCAACCAAGCCACATCAGCCGCCAAAGACACCATTGCTCAGGCTGTAGCCGCGGCCCTCAAATCGCTGGACAACAAAAATCATAGCAAACGTCCACGCTCTACTTCTAGAGACAAGCGCGGGTCCTCCCCTGCAAAATTCTCGCCCGGCTCTAGTGCTAATAAAAAAGGCCGTTGCAGGTATCACCTCAAATTCGGCAAAGAAGCGCGTAACTGCCTTCTCCCCTGCAACTGGAAACGCGAACCCGGTCAAGAGTACAAGGTTAAAAATTCTGACACTCCAGCCGATCAGAAAAACTAGATTAACCTGCTGTCGTGGAGACTGACAGTCGGTCTGGGATTACCGCACGTCTCCACGTTAAAGATAAACTTTCCGGTGAAGTTTTCTTAATCGATAAGGGTGCCGACATCTCGGTCATCCCGAAACCTAAAGGCTCGCGAGGAGGCCCAGCTGAACTTAAACTATACGCCGTTAACGGATCCACAATAGATATCTTTGGCGTCGCACGTCTTCAAATTGACTTAGGCCTTCCTTACAGGCTCCAATGGAACTTTACAGTAGCAGACGTTCCCCACTCCATAATTGCAGCGGACCTTCTTACTCACTACTACCTCTTATCCGATCTCAAGCCTAAGAGATTGGTCGATGGTAATCAATTCACACATGCACCTGCGTTTGTCAAGGCAGTGCAATCTTTCCAGATTTCATTTTTAGCACCGAATCACAAATACTCACACATTATAAACAAATATCTCAGCGTTTCCGGACCAGCTTAATTCCGAGCCGTCAAGAAACGGGAAGTTTTTCACCGTATATTAACGACGGGACCACCAGTCTCGCAGAGCGCCCGCCGCCTCTCACCCGCGAAGCTAAAGGCAGCAAAATTCGAATTTCACAAATGGTGCGAGCTATGCATATGCCGTCCTTCCAACAGTCCTTGGGCTAGTCTATTACACATGGAACCTAAGAAGAACGGCGATTGGCGTCCTTGCGGTGACTACCGCAAATTAAACACGGTTACAGTTCCAGACCGCTACCCAATTCCGCACATGCACGACTGCATGACCCTGCTTCATAGCAAGTGCATCTTCTCAGCCCTAGATTTACGTCAAGCCTACCACCAGATATCGGTAGCACCAGAGGACGTGCCCAAGACGGCGGCCATCACGCCCTTCGGACTCTATGAGTTCTCCGTCATGACGTTTGGCTTTCGCAACGCTTCGCAGACGTTTCAGTGCTACATCAACTCAGCACTAGGCGACCTAGACTTCGTGTTCGTCTATATAGATGACATCCTCATCGCTTCCTCTTCAGAAGAAGAACACAAGCAACATTTAGACCTAGTGCCGTCGCGCCTCAATGAATACGAGCTGCAAATCAATTTGGAGAAATGCAAATTCGGCGTCTCGGAATTGGTCTTCCTGGGCCACCTCATCACTCCTAATGGTTTCAAGCCAAACCCAGAAAAGGTCAAGGCCATTCGAGAATTCCCTCCACCACAGGCCATACAAGAACTACGCAGATTCTTAGGTCTTGTAAATAGTTACAGGCGTCTGCTAGCTAACGCAGCTGACACGCAGCGTCCTGTCAATGATTTCTTAAGAGGTGCCAAGAAAAATGATAAACGCCCAGTTTCCTGGACTGAGGAAGCCAAAACGGTCTTCCAGAAGTGCAAGAATGACATTGCCAACCTCGCGTTCTTCGCCTTCCCAAGCGAAAACGCAGAACTGCGCCTTAAGACGGACGCCTTAGATACTAAAATGGGAGCAGCCCTCGAACAACGCTCCGGTGATTTTTGGCAACCCTTAGGATTCTTTTCGCAAGTTTTCACACCTGCACAAAAAAGTACTCCACTTATAATAGGGAGCTCACGGCCATCTACGGAGCGATTCGCCACTTCCACTATTACTTAGAAGGCGTGGAATTGAAGATCTACACAGATCATAAATTTTTAGTCTATGCCCTTCAGAAAAATTCGGACAAAATGCCTGCCACTCGTTCACGCAGGCTTTCCTACATCGCCCAGTTCAACATGGAGATTTGTTACATACCAGATGAAGAGAATGATGTTGCGGATGCCTTATCCAGAATCAACACTTTCACTTCCCTTACATTCTTCGACTGGAGCGATCCGGAATTGCTAGCTGACCATCAAGTCAGAAAGATTCTTGCAAACATCAACGCTTTTAGACTTCCGACATTTTTCGACCCGTCACAGCTGAGTCAAGAACAAGCAAACGATGAACAGCTCAAACATATCTTAAGTACCCCAGATCACCCTCTCAAGCTCCGCAGGCTTACATGGGATCCTGCCAGGAAAATTGCGCAGAATAGTTTTCGATAGCTTCCACTCACTCTCACATCCTGGAGCAAAAGTCTCAATTCGTCTCATCCACCAGCAGTACGTGTGGCCGAACATGAGCCGTGATATCGCTGCTTGGTGCAAAACGTCTGTGGCTTGTCAACAATCCAAAGTTACAAGACACAATAAATTTCTGCCCAGGCACTTTGTTACTCCAGACGCGAGATTCGACCACTTACATTTGGACCTCGTTGGACCTTTTGCCAACAGCCAAGATTACACCCATGTCCTCACTATCATCGATCGTTACTCGAGATGACCTGAGGCAATTCCAATTTCAAACACAACAGCACCCACAGTAGCTCGTGCGTTTTATAACGACTCGGTTTGCCGTTACGGATCACCACAGATCAGAGCGCGCAATTCGAATCCAGACTGTTCACCGAACTTTTATCGATCCTAGGCATCAACAGGGTTAGAACCACTTTCTACCACCCTGCATCCAATGGCATGGTGGAACGACCAGGAGTGGATCTCCCTGCTACCCACAGTCATGCTTGGACTACGAACGCGCATTCGCTTAGACACAGATGCCAGTCCAGCGGACTTAGTTTTTGGCAAGGCAATGAGAATTCCCGGCGATTTCTTGCCTTTCACAATGGAAGAGCCAAACGTCCGCACGTTTTACAACGAATTTCGCGATTTTATGCAACAACTGAGACCTGTTCCAGTTAGCCATAAAACTGTGACCAAGCCATTCCTACACCAAGGCTTAGACTCCTGCTCGCATGTCTGGATGCAGGAAAAGTCTATCAGATCCGCTTTAACACGACCGTTCACTGGCACACACAAGGTGATCTCTCGAAACAAAGAAAATCACACCTTCAACATCGAAGTCAGCGGCAACACCAAGAGGGTAAGCATCGAACGCCTAAAGCCCGCTTTCTTGCTGCAAGAGGACCCTAACAGTGCGGAGGACGACGTTCCTGAACCGATCACTCCTCCCGCTCCAATTCCCGTACAGGATACTCCAAAACCTACTGGCATTCTCAAGCCCTCGCGGCCACCAACGCCAGCTAGGGTACTCACACCTCCCACCCCTTCCACCGACGGACATACAACTCAACCCGTCCCTCCTACCCAACCTCCTTCGCCCAAACCGAAGCGAGTAAAATTCATTCCTAACATCCTCAGACGAAACAAAAAGAACCGAGCAGACTCGTTTTGCGTAAAGGACTTGCTCACTTTGCAAGGGGATGCAGTAGCCAAACTCGTGTCATCTCTTCATACCGCACTACGCGACCTCGTGTAAATGTGCTCTGTAAATACGTTTCGTTAGTAATTGAGCTTAAGTCAATCAAAGTGATTTTAGACCATAAGCTGCGCTCATTTTTCTAAAAACATGTAATCTCGTTACCTACGGTAAAAATGTTATAACTATCGGCGCACTGACCGTACTCTCTTTTTCTTTTGTAATCTCTCTCACCCGCCAATCTTTACTCTTGTAAGCACTCTTAAAAATGTTACTCATTTTTCTCCTTTCGGGGGGAGTACTGTAGGCCCCCACTGATAGGTGGCGGTACTGTATAGCGCAGGGGAGAGAGAGAGCAGCCATGCTGCGAGAGAGCGTCGCCGATGCCGCCACTCAGTTCCGCTCCGACTACGATATGAGTCAGACCACGCCAGAGAGAAAGAGTCAAGACAATAAATAGTTAGTAGGAGGCAGCGTCTTTGATTCCTCGACCCCCCACTTCCTACATGTTTATAATATATCTAATGATAATTCTGTTTTCAGATTTGGTAACTACTCTGCACCAGTGGTTGTTAGTGACTCCCCAGTAAACTAGGCTTATCAGATACAGCAGGTTACAAACATCGCAATGCAGACTGTCCCACCAGATGTCAAGCACAAGTCTCTCGCCGTACTTCTACTAGAAAAGACAAGCTGTCGCTACTGCTGCTACTATAGTGCCTGGGATATCATGATTTTCTAACTATAGATTATAATTGTTGTTGAGTCAGTAATGGGTAACCTGAGCTGCTGGTCAGGTTTCTGCTATTGTAGTGTTATATTTACGCTGATACTAGTAGACTTTAAATCGGAAAAAGTTTGTAAATTGTGAGTAGAATTACGTAGAACTTTTACAAATTGATCAATCGAATTGGTATCTTTGATAGTTGAATAACAATCCTTCACTTTATGTAAAAGGCGAACTCGACAAAAGCTATTTTTTGTAGCAAAGCCTATAAAGTATCTTAATCTATTATTTTTAAGAAAATATTTTGCTTTTGATCGTAGAAGGTTACAGAAAAAAGGTATGGGATTTTTAAACAGTGAAAAAAGTAAAAAAAAAAACATTTTTTGGTAATTTGTTGGCACATCTAATATGATTATAGTCGTGTTACAGCTAATGTCATTTCACAAAATTTTATGGGTTACACTGTTGCTTTTTCTGCAAAATATCTACTGTGCAATAGAATTCCATCCCAGAAATGTATTGCATTGAAATGAAGTTATTGCATATATCATATTCGATGTTAAAAACTATTACGCCTGTCAAATACTTTTGCTCATGCTACGTGTATGCCCATCATCATTCGTTCAACATTATATTTACAGTATAATAATAACTACTAAAAATAGTTTTACTATACAAAAGTAATAAATAAGTTTAATATTCAATATTATAATATTCTAATAATGAAGAGCGGATCTTTTATATTCCAGTTTTGGTTTTATTCATTGTCTGTATACGGCATACATAAAAAATTATATAATTACATATTACTTCTGTTCTATACAAAACCTTTCAAAAACTGAATATAAAATATTTAATTATTAATAGCTTATTACTTATAATGCTATACAAAATGCTTTCGTGGCTTAATTATATTATACTTAGTTGTTTCAGATATACAAATACCTTTAACACATGCTGTAAAATCATAATCAGGATTTTATAATAGAATAATTTATTTGATCGTTCAATCTGAAACCCTAAATATATTTTTGGCATGTGTATTAATATTACATTCAGTATACAATATGTTCAAAACTTATGCCTGTCAAATAATTTTTTTATTTTTTGACGGTGTGTGTTAAAGGTATTTGCATGGCTGAAGCTACTAATTATAAGTTAGGCGCTTGAAGGCATTTTGTATAGCATTATAAGTAATAAGCTATTAATAATTAAATATTTTATATTCAGTTTTTGAAAGCTTTTGTATAGAACATAAATATGTAATTATATAATTTTTATATCGTTAAAGTACGTTCGTGGTATTTGTTGGAGTTGGTGGAAACGTGTAGTAAAGGTGACTCTTTATTTGGCTTAAAAAAATGACTAGTTTAATGAGTAAGTGTAATTATATAACCGGCGCTTGCCTGCGCTGTGCGCGAGATGTTACATGCTGGGTGTACGAGACTAGAGAGAGAGAGTATAGCGCGTCGCTCGCTGCTGCTCGACATACCTACATAGTCGCAGACACATAAGGGAGGGGAGACTTACATGTGTGTATACGTGTGTCGCGCTGTTTGTGTCTCATGCGGACGCTCATATACAGAAGGCGAAATATTCACAATATCCAACACGCTTCCTTGAACTTTCGACTTTTATTTATAATATTCTATAATAATTTTAGCGCGTTTCTATTTTTAATAAATTTATCCTTACATAAACTCTTAGTGAATATGTCTGCTATGTTTTTTCAGTTTCTATCTTTACAATATCGATAACACCCTTCTCGTAATTCTCATTTACATAATGACATTTTACTTCAATGTGCTTAGAATTTTTGTTAAGTTACCGAATTTACCTATTGCTACTGCGCCTGAGTTATCCTCGTATATTTTAACAGGACTTTTAAATGTCGTATTAAAAGCGTCTTTCAAGAGATTAATTACAAACAATATTTCTGTTGTCGCTTCAGACAATGCAATATATTCAGCAAATGTTGAATTTTTAGTCACAGTTTTTTGTTTCTGTGCTTTCCAATATATTATATTTCCATATATTCTTATAACAAATCCGGTGGTTGACTTTCTGTCAATGTTATCTCCTGCAAAGTCTGAGTCGACCATACAATCAAGTTTATCCTTTTTTGAATTACAACAATAAGTTAATTTTAGATGTTTCGTTTTGTATAAGTATTTCAATATTCGCATCGCGTATTTAAAATGTGTTGAATCGTAGCAACTCTGAAATCTACTTAAGTAGTTCACGCTGTAAGTTATGTCAGGTCTTGTACCTGTGCTGATATATAATAATTCACCTATTAAATTTCGATATTTTATTGTTTCATCTGCTTTATTAGCCTGTTCAAGTTTTAAATTTGTCTCCATCGGAGTATCATACAATCTTGCGTTTTCTAAATTGTACTTCACAGACAATGATTCTATATATTTCTGTTGACTTGAAGTCATTATACCTTTCTTGTTATTATAGTCAATGTCGATTCCTATATATGATTTCATTTTTCCTAGATCTTTCATAACAAATCTTTTCATTAAAGCAGATTTAACTTCATTGATTCTATCTTTATTTTTACAGCATATTAAGAGATCGTCTACAAATACTAAAATATATATAGTATCATCGTCTGTGTTATTTACATATAAACAGTAATCATAATTGCTTCTTATGAACCTAAGTTCACTCACGCATTTATCAAATGTCTCATAGCAAGCCTTTGGGCTTTCTCTCAATCCGTATAGTGCCTCTAATAATTTACAAACTTTATTTTTGCCGGTTTCATAACCTTGTGGTTCATGAATATAAACTTCTGATTTTACTTTCCCGTTAAGAAATGCTGTTTCTACATCCATTTGTTCTATAAACAGATTATTTACGCAACAATAACTTAATAAAATTTTTAATGTTTCCATTTTTCCTACTGGCGAATAAACATTTTCTTGATATTCTCTTTATTGGAAACCTCTAACAACTAACCTAGCCTTAAGAGAGTCATCGCTTTTCCTTTTATAGACCCACTTTACATCAATAATCTTTTTATTTTGAGGTTTCTTAACTACAACCCATGTATTATTTTTCTTTAGGCATTCAATTTCTGAATTCATAGCTTTTTGCCATTCTTTAGATTCGCTGGAGTTTAACGCCTCCTCAAATGTATTCGGTACATTTGCATTTACATAATGTATATAATGTACTGCAGGGTTTCCGTATCTTTGTACCGGACTTTTCTTTCTGTTTGATGTTCTTCTAACATTTAAATTTTCATTTGAACGATTGAAAGCATTATCGATGTTCTCATTCTCATTTTCAATATTTTCAATTTCGTTTGATTCGTCTAAATTTAATTCAATAATATTTTCATCGTTAACCTTTTCCAAACAGATTATTTCAGTGCCATCTTCGACAATTTGTACATGTCTGGCATTTATTACCTTATTATTTAACAAGACTCTATAACCATTGTGCGTATATCCTACTAATATACCTAATTGGGCTTTATCATCCCATTTTCCTTTTCTCAAAGCTTCTGGTTTTCTAACGAAGACTTTACTTCCGTATATTTTTAAGTTTTTTACATTTGGTTTAATTCCAAAAAATATTTCAAAAGGAGTTTTATTTTCATTTGAGTTGGCTATTGTACGGTTTTTCAAATAAGATACTGTTTTAACAATTTCTGGCCAATATCTTAATGGTATTTTGGCCTCTCTTAACAGACATCTGCCTATATCCATAGCTGATCTGTTAAATATTTCTGCTACTCTATTTAACTGATGGACGTAGGGTGGGCAAGGTAATAATTCAATTCCTTTCTCATTGATAAACTGATAAATTTCCTTATTCAAGTACTCTTTGCCATTATCGCAAATTAATTTTTTAACTCTTTTATTAAATTTTTTTCAGCTAAATTTACATATTGTTTAAAACAACTTGCAGTCTCTGATTTGCTTTTAATACAATAAACTCTACTACATTTACTATAATCATCAATAAAACTTAGAAAAAATTTTTCTCCATCGGGATCTGTTGTTCTGTGTGGACCATTTAGATCAGTATGAATTAACTCTAAAATTTCTGAAGTTTTACTTCTCTCATTTTTAAACGGTACATTAGCCATTTTACTTTGAATACAATTTGCGCATTTCATTTCATTATTTTCTAATTTATCTGGTAAACCATCTACCAATTTATCTTTTACTAATTTTTTTAGATATTGAAAGTTGACATGGCCTAATGCTTTCTGCCACTTTTCTTTTTCAGTTAATTTTACAGAGTTTACATAGACATCATTTTCAAGATCCTTATATATGTAACTTTTCATAACATACGAATCATTTATTTTGTTTGCTCCCGCAACTAATTCTTTATTTTTGTTATAAATCTTTGCATTATCATTTTTATAAACAATAGTATTATTTCTTGTAATTTTTGCAACGCTTAATAGATTTTTATTAATTCCTTTTACAAAATAAACGTTCTCTAAATCAATTAATTTTTCATTATGATAATTTTTGAAATATGTTTTTATATTGCCTACTTTTGTGGCCTTTAAATTTTTGCCATCTGGCAATTTTACTTCAATAGGATTTTTTAATACAATAAATTTTTCATACATTCTCTCATCATTCACAACATGATCAGTATATCCGCTATCTAACAACCAACTGGCTTCTTTGAATTTACCATTCTTTTCGCAATTATAATTATAAACATTCGTTATCCTAGTTTTATTACCACAATCTTCGCCTAAGCTTGGATTGTGATAGGGTGAAAACTTAGATTCTACTTCACTATAGAACACATCACTCACTATTTCACTTTTCACTTCGTCGTGATTGACCTTGATCATCCAGGTCTCAGCTGCTGAGTCTTCGCTGGGTTGGCTGGAGTCTTCTTGCCTCTGCTGAGCTGCTCATCTGCCATGAAATACAATATAGCAATTTCTACAGTACAAACTTACATGGATTAATAAGGAAAATCTCATTAGAAAAGTATGGGTTTCTATAAGTAAATTAATTCATAAGGATAATATAGTATTTCCTACTAAAACATTTATAATAGTTATCAGTAAAATCCAATTTAACAAAAGAATACCAGCGTAAAAATATTATATGAGATTTAATAAGTTTTTACCATTTGAAATTGTATAACATTAGATAGTATTTTTCTCATTTATTGAGCCTTAATTGATTGAGCTTTAACAAGGATATGCATACAAAAAGTAAATAAGAATTTATGATGGATATACGAAAAGGTTAATAGGCTTTTATGTGAATAGTGCATAACAATATAAAAATGGAATTATATAGAAATTCCGGGTGCAAATACACACATTAAAAAGCTTATTGTATATGAATCTACATGCAATATAAATATTGGAAAAAACTATATGGATTTTCGGGCTAAGGCACGTTTCACCTGTGTACTTAGCTGTTCAAATCCATATCTCTCGGTTCAACTCCCGGAGATGTAATAGCCAGATTAGGCAACGGACGCTACAACGTCGTGCAATGTTCATCTAATCTGGTTACTTACCGTGCAACGCGCAAGTCGGAGACTTGCGCTTTATTTCTCACCAGTGACTCGAACTCCTCTTCAGGTCACTGGTTCGTGTGCCGGCTGCTCAGATGTAACGAAACGTATTCTCTTACGTAACGACCGCGGAGGCGTCGGGGAGCGGGAAATCACTTAGGTCGCGAAATAATAACTCGAGTAGTTAACGTAAATAAATAAATAACTATTGTTTATTAAATGGAAAAAGGTATAGTTAAAAATTAGTTAGAATACATGAAAAGGAAAGTATGTGATTTTGCCCTATTTGAATCACTACCTAATAGGTGCGCCTGCACTAAGTGCGTGAGGGCAGCTGTCTCGCTTGCTGACGTCACGGCCGTAGTCTAATTCGTTCGCGAGCGATAATCTACTTCGCACGCCCGCGGTAAGTTATCTCGCGCGATAGTTGCTACACGAGAAGTGAGAGAGCTGCCGCGCTCGCTGCGCGACACACACACGTAAATGAGTATGAGAGAGGGAGCAGACTACACTCTCGTGTCGTCTGCGCACTTGCCACGCGCACTTGTCGGTTATAAATCGCCGGCAAGTTGAACTTGAAATTTGACCTTGGCGACGACTACGGGCACCAGGTCTGCGCTCTCTCTCAACACTCGCTCTCTCCGCACGAGAGCGCCTAATCGAACCCGTTGTCCAGGTGCGACGAGCCTGGACAACCGGCAACGCGTAATTAATTCGCGGCGCGGAAGAATGCGTGCACGCTTACCTTTCTATAGCGAAATATATATACAGCGGAGTTCTCCTGGACTCTTTCTCAGCACTCTCCTCTGTGACTCGCGAGGTAGCTAGATCGGCTGTCTCCTGACTCTGTAGAGTGGGCCTCGAGGATGGTGCGGCAAGTGACAAAAGCCTGTCGCACAGTGTTTTCGTACTTCACGCTCGAAGTGGCAGCAATTACAGTTATTCGCGCACCGGATCGGCACTGTACCGAAACCTTGGCTCACTACCTCGTGAACACTTTAACTCCGGAGAAAATCGGGTTTGTACTTGTTTAGATATGAGAGAAAAAAGCGGAACGAAACTCAAAGCGTGGTCTCTACTCTAAGATGGCTGTTCCTCCCGAGGTCTCCTAGTCATCACCTCGATGCAGCTCAGATTCTGCATCGACGCGACATCTCACATTCGCGCGCGCGAAGTACTATGACGACGGTTATGTGCGACGTCGATACGGCAGGCCGTGACAGTATTAAATAAAATAGCATATGTTTAAAACAGAATATATTTAATACGAATACTCAATTACAAATTGTTTTTATAACACATGTATTTTCTGTTGCACAACAAACGTTACTTTATCAGAAAAAATGTACAATTTATAAAAAAGTATAATCTACTTTATGAGGTGTTATGCGTTTTCAAATAATTTTGTAAATAATTATCTTATTCGCGTGTAAGATAAGACGAAAACAAAAGCGAAGGTCAGAAATTCCTAGAAGTCGCGGCAGTTACGCGGTGGAAAGGGGAGAGAGCGCTTGAGCCACGTGGAGAGCCCGAGAGCGTCCGAGCGGCGTAGGGTGCCGGTACGGTGGGGGACGCGTGGGGGGTGGAGAGCACACGCAATGTGCGGAATGCGCGGAGACTCGCGGGCCGCATGCGCTCGCTCAGTCAGTTGCGTTCGAGCTCCGATCGAGTCAACAACGATCACGTGGAAGGTACGCGTGATCGTAGTTGTGAGCTCATGCTTGACCCAGTACAGTAGGGCATTATGGGTGTTGCGAAGAGATGATCGGGCAGTGCCGGTAGTGGGATCACTAGGATCCCGCGATGACGACGATCCAGGTGTTCCGCAGTAGGGATCCATGAGATCACAGCGATGATGCACCACCGGATAATAGTCGCCGGCTCAAAAATGCATTGTACGCCCATATCATCGCCACACGACAACGGTCCCGTAGATAGGTATCGGGAGACGGGACTGACCTCATCGAACAACAGCAGGAATTGTAATTATGACATAGCACGGAGCGTGAGGGATTCGGATAAATTAACGGACGCGTGTGAATTAATATGTTTTCTAGCGTCTAAGACAGAGTCTATCCGCACTATACCTTACTGACGAGTCCAGCGGGTAGACTCGGGACGAAATGCTATTTATTCGAAAGAGCAAACATTAGTGGGATCGAACATGGTTCGCGTTTCGTCTTGCATATTGGAGCGTTCATGTCGTTTTGTGTGGAGAACAGCCCACTCTTATTTTCGTGTGTTACAAAACTATTGCCGCTTCTAATCGCGATTTGTGTACAAGAAACTAAAGTGCCACTTGAATATATTAATTCCCGATTAAGACTGTTACAAGAGATAATCATTTTGCAAAGGTAGACTGAAGCATAGTTTATAGCATTTAATGACAAACCAAGATATTTCTATGAGGGTAAATGAGGTTTTATGAGTACTTGTATAACTTGTACAAGTCGAATCATAAATACATAACGTTTTATTAATTTGGACTTGTTTTTTTATTTACATCGAAAAATACTCATCATAAAAAATTACAAAGACTTTCTAGTCAGCAAATACGCAATTTATAATAAAAAAAACCAAAACTATGTTTTTTATGGGTTTTAATGGGGACTTCCTACATAATTCTACAAGGATATTTGCTAATGCTATAAGATCTCTATAAACTATAGCTTTGAAAATTTTATTTTTAATAAAAATCTATGCATTGAAAAGATTATAGCAAAGTTTATATTATATATTTTAATGTATTTTCAATACATTATCATTGTTATCTGTAAAATCTATAAAAATCCTATAATCCTAAGAAAAATTTAATAATGTGTAATATCCACATCAATTTGCAATGAAAACATTGTATTTTAATACATTATCATTATTATGGGTAAAATCGATAAAAATCTTATAATCCTATGAAATTTTATTAATGTGTGATATCTACATTAATTCACAATGAAGACATTGTATTTTTAATACATTATCATTTTTATGGGTAAAATCTATAAAAATCCTATAAGCAGAACATATTCATATAAATCCTCATATATTTTAGTACATGTAGAAGTTTTACGTGGAAATACTCAATAGTTCAGTATTAATTTTTACTTAAACTTGGTTTTTATAAGTCAATTTTTTTCCTCCACATAACGTACAATAAATTGTTATTAACTTTACTTGTTTTGAAATTATTTACATTATAGTGGCTTTAATGTGTATGTGCGGGTACAGAAACCTATATTATCCTCATTCATCAATTATTTTATATGGGTTTAGGTAGCGGTTTCAACAGGGGGCAGCTGTGTCATAGATACTTGACTATAGAGGTAGCAGTATGCAAGAGTACTAGGATTTTATAACATTTTGCAATTTATTACTATATTTATTTTACAACAAATGTTGCAATTTTACATTTGCTTATAAAAGTAGCGTAAATAGGAAAGAAGGTTGGCATCTGCATAAGTATTGGGTTTAAACTATCTATACTGATATTTATATTACTTTTTTGATTTCGTAAATGATAACGGATCAATGGCAAGTTATTATTATGTAAATTAAGAATATAAAGAATTTCTTTCTCATGCTGCTTAGTTTTCAGTAGTACCACGAGGACTCTGTGTATATTTGGGGACCAACTGTCTGAGTTACTGATGTGCGAGAAAGTTCTTATCTCTTTTAACATTATCTGGCTAAAGCCCTGGTGCCAATCAAGTTTCACAATAACTGTCGCTGTTTCTTCAGCTGGTGAGTATACTTTCAATGTCATACTATCGAAATTGTTGCTTCAGCCACGTACTTTTGTTTCAGCAGAGGCAGAATGGATTATGAAGTTGTGGGTCATACGCGTGGCTAGCCTCCAAGAGCGTTTACTGGGCAATTGTGATTGTAACAGCTATCGTTTCAATTGCTGTTTCTTCTTATTCTTTTATACGCCATGCACTGAGTGATTCTAGTCCAACTAATCCTTTTCTTTGTATTACAGGTACAATATAGGATATAAGAAAGATAAAGGTCTTCAAGGCCCAAGGAGGTGCAACAGGAGCCGTGAAGAGGTCAGTACGCCTGGAGCAGCCTGAGCTCCTATTAATTACCACCATCGAATCGTCATTGGGGCTTACAGAGAGCTCGCATACTCTGTTAACAGTCTTGTGTTGCTAAAAATACATTGTAAGTCGTTACGGTTAGAGGTTTGATGTACGCAGCTCATCATAGCCTTTTTCCTAAATCTAAGCTTTCTGTCTAGGTTTTTTAGTCGACATTTCCGTATTATATATGTCGTCTCTAAATATATGATCCTCAGGAACTCAGTCCCTGAGGAGGAGCCGGAGCGGGCTCGAAACGTTGGACAATGTGGTGGTGGTGGACAGTCAGATCGTCCTTTGCTAACAAAGTTTTTTCCAGGTTTCAATTAAGTTTTTATTTCAGATTCTGCGAGGGTGATTATAAACAAGGGCAATCTGACTGTCATAAATATTAATTATTTTAAATTAATTTGTAAGACTGTAAGACCGATAGAAAAATTCTTATCAGTTGATTTTTTTAAATGCATAAACAAATACTGTAGTTATAATTTAATGGTATTATTTAATACCGCACGAATCGATTTCCAAACTGATCTGCAAATATTATATTTACGATATAGTATGTTATCGTAAAGTACTGCAGTAATTGATAATTTCTTTATGAATTTAAAGTAAATGAGCGGCGTTTCATGTCAACTGCCCCAGCGCAGCGCGCGAACGCCAATTCGTGCTGTTTCCAGCTCATGTTTAAGATATTGAAATGTACTTGAAAAAAATTTAAGATAAGCATATCCAATGTATTTTTTCCTCAGCTTTCCAGTGGTGTAGGCAGTTTTCCCAAAATTTTCCATTTTCACCTTCAAAAAGTACAAAACGTGTTATATCTCGAGAACGATATTTTTAATATTTTTTTTACGCTCTAGATCGAAAGCTGAGCATTTTTTACGTAGGAAAAGATATTTTCCAAAGAGTGCCCAAGATGTTTTCTGAGAGATATAGAACGCGAAAGAGTAGACGCACCGCCTTTCCTGCGCGCGGTACTACGCGGAACAGCGCGCGGACTGCGCCCGCCTAGTTGCCTATATAATAACCTTTTATAATCTTTAATTCTTTACCTATTATTCTGGATTCTTAATAATGCATGGATTAATATTTTATTAATTATTTTATAAAATAATAAAATTTCAAAATTAACAGCAATATAGTAACTCTTGTACTAACGTTTCTTTTTCAGTGTAGATAATATTTTTTTGTTTGTTTTCGCAGTTTTTTTCGGGAAGATTTTATACTCTGAACTCAGAGAGGTTTTTTTTGAGCTTCAATGTACTTTCATCTATCGGAATAATAGCATGGTTTTGCAACGTGCCTGGTATAGATTTAGCCTTGCCCAGTCTTGGTTTTAGTTTCAAAACCGTTTCTTCATACGATGCTTTACTGCTATAAAAAACTTTGGTTTGTTTAGCCCAGTTGTACAACTCTTTTGGTTTAAATATGATTACTAGAAGAAACTTATAGACTAGGTCGTTTTTCACCTCGTTTTAGGTTCGCGCCTATACCATCGCACGCACCTTTGCCATGTACTGTGGCATAAAAATGCCACTCAGCAGTAACTCCAAAATCTTTCTCGTAAAAAAGAAGATTTTGAAAATTTGATTTATTCTTAAAATGCTGACCTGCTCTATCGGTCAAATAATAAACTTTCTTGACTGCCAAATTAGTTTTAAGGTAAGATATTACAATTTTTTGATATTCATAAACGGCTATGGTATCATGATTTAAATTGTCGGAAATTACAGCAATGCTTACATGTTTGAGTTCATTATTTTGAAATACACAGCTTTCGATCTAAAGGGTAAAAAAAATATTAAAAATATACTTTTCGAGATATAACACGTAAAAACAAACAAAAAAATATTATCTACACTGAAAAAGAAACGTTAGTACAAGAGTTACTATATTGCTGTTAATTTTGAAATTTTATTATTTTATAAAATAATTAATAAAATATTACTCCATGCATTATTAAGAATCCAGAATAATAGGTAAATAATTAAAGATTATAAAAGGTTATTATATAGGCAACGAGGCGGGCCCAGTCCGCGCGCTGTACCGCGTCGTACCGCGCGCAGGAAAGGCGGTGCGTCTACTATTTCGCGTTCTATATCTCGCAGGAAACATCTTGGGCATTCTTTGGAAAATATCCTTTCCTACGTAGAAAATTCTCAGCTTTCGATCTAGAGGGTAAAAAAAAATATTAAAAATATTGTTTTTGAGATATAATACGTTTTGTACTTTTTGAAGGTGAAAATGGTTTTCCATTTTTTTTTCCAAATTTTTTTCGGGAAAACTGCTTACACCATTGAAAAGCTGAGGAAAAAGTACATTGGATATGCTTATCAAAATTTTTTCAAGTACATTTCAATATCTTAAACATGAGCTGGAAACAGCACAATTTGGCGCTCGCGCGCCGCACTGGGGCAGTTGACATGAAACGCCTCATGATCACTTTGAAACTTTGCACGAAATTATTTAATCTGCAGCAATAGATCATTTTGTTTATTGATCTGCAATAAAATATTTTTTGTAACCAAATATGCATGTAATTTTATAAGTAAACATTTTTTTAAATCCGTAAACAAATGCTATAGTTATAATTTTACATGGTACTATTTAATACTGCACGAATCGATTTCCAAACTGATCTGCAAATATTATATTTACGATATAGCATGTTATCGTAAAATACTGCAGTAATTGATAATTGCTTTATCAATTTAAAGTGAAAGATCACTTTGATAACTTTGCAAGAAATTTTTTAAGATGCAGCAATAAATCATTTATTTATTGATTTGCAATAAAATATTTTTTGTAACTTGTGACGTTGCTATCTGACCACAACGATCGTCGTCGTTGTAGTGCCCTCTCTCCTCCCCTTCTCCGGTAGGCTTCGGCGCGGTAGATCCTCGCGATACCAAACCGCTCGCTTTCGCGCCTCAGGCCGAACTGCTCTTTCCATCTTCTCTCCTGCTCCTGTTCTCTCTGTCTGTCTTTCTCTCTCTATCTCTCTCTAATTCCTTATTTACTTCCTCCCCCTCTCGCTTTGCGTGTCGCTCGCGCGCAGCTCCTGCTGCCTCGCTGCTCGATTCTGCTGACCGTGTATTTGTATGTGCGAATGTTTCGTGTACTGTGAATACGCGTATGTATGTGCGGAGTCGCATCTCCGTCACAAAGCCTCCCCCCCCTCTAGTTCCAAACGTGTGAGGGGCGCGAGTGCACGCTTACGCGGGCGGATTTGCCTCATGCACCTTTGCGTTCCTAATATATAGGTACGACGAATTTGTGCTTGACTTGCACTCATTTATTTATTTTCTCCTATCTAGTATATGTGTGTGTTTTTCTTTCTTTTTAGTTTTGTTTTTCTTTTTGTTGAGTAAACTTTGGTTGAATTTTTTTTTCTTTTTTTTTTGTTTTGCATTTATATTTATTCCACACACATATACTTGCTTACAGTGCATGTAGATCTCTCTCTCTCTCTCTCTCTCTCTCTCTCTCTCTCTCTCTCTCTCTCTCTCTCTCTCTCTCTCTCTCTCTCTCTCTCTCTCTCTCTCTAACTCTCTCTCTGTCTCTCTCTCTGTCTCTCTCTCTCTGTCTCTCTCTGTATCTCTCTCTCTCTGTCTCTCTCTCTGTCTGTCTCTCTGTCTCTCTCTCTGTCTCTCTCTCTCTCTCTCTCTCTCTCTTTCTCTTTGTCTCTCTATCTGTCTCTCTCTGCCTCTCTCTCTCTCTCTCTCTCTCTCTCTCTCTCTCTCTCTCTCTCTCTCTCTCTCTCTCTCTCTTATTCGGTTTTGCTCCCTTTTTTTTAATTAAACAGGGGTTCGAACGCCTTGATGTTTATAAAAGATTTTATTGCTTTTATATATATATTTTTTTTTACATATATATTATTACGCAATTTTTTTTGTTTTTAATTACGTTGCGCTTGTCTTAAATGTAATCTTAATTTTAATTATATGCACACACTTATCCGCTAATGTTCTTTTTAATTTCACACTTTTTTTTTCTTTTATTTTCATTTCTTCTTTTTTCTCTCTTCTCGTAGGTGTTGGAGTCGCTGCCGTTGTTCGGATGTGCGTGGCGTCCATTGCCCTGATAACAGCATTGCGTCCTCGCATCGTCGCCTCTCTTCCTCTTTTCTTCTTTTAAATTCTTCGTTGGTCCTGTTTTGCAATTCGCGACCGACGAATTTCCACGCGTAATCTTGTTTGTTACCTGGCTTCTATTTACGTCGCGCTGTGTGTCGCGCTTCTTCTCTTGTGCCACCGCTGTATCTGTGCTGTTGTTGTCATCGGTTTCGGAGTGCTGGCGCGCTACTGCGTACGCCGCCTCCGCCTTTTTTCGTGGAACTCGCTTTTTTACTGCTCCGATTTCGCCTTTGCTGCTCTCTCACGGATTCTCTGTTAGCGTGTCCATTCGTCATTTCGCTGTCTTTCCTCGATTTCCTTCGCGATGTTGTTTTCGCGCTTTATTTAACGCGTTCATTGCGGCTTTCTGCTGCTGCATTTCTTTTCTTACCTCGTCTTCTATCATTGGTTTTCTTCTTATGAACTCTTGCAGCTTACGCTGTTCTTCTTTCTTCTCTTTCTCTTCTTCTAGTAATTTTTCTTTGTAGCGTGATTTGTACTCTTGGATCATTTTATGGAGCTCGGCGGCTTCTTCTTCTTTTTTTTCCTGCTCCAATATTTCCAATGCGCGTTCTCCTCTGTATTTGCTTACTCTTTTGTCCTTCACTTCCTCTAACTGTTGTGCATAGTCCTCTTCTGTTTTGTTTTTATATGTTTCGCGCATTTCTCTCCACTCTTCTTCTTGTTTCTTCTCTTTCTCTTTTTCCTCTATGTATTCGCGCCGTAGCCTGCGCAATTCGTTGCGCGTTGCTGTTCGCACTCCTGTTCGCGGTATGGCGCCTTTTTCTACCTGTTCGTCCGTTTGGATTACGGCATCTCGCACTGTGAACTGTATAACTATGGTTCGCGATATTTCTCGCGGTTTACCGTTTACGGTGTTTTTTCTGCCATCGTGTGTTTTTTTGTTGCGGGCTGATGCGTCGCGCGCTAAGGTGCTTTACCTACTGGGCTCTCTCGCGTTGCGGTTTTCGTTTTGGGCGGGCGGTGGGGTGGGGGCGTCGTGTCTCTCCCGCTCCTCTTCTCCTGTCGCGGAAGCTTGGCTGTTATGTATCTGTTCGGCGTTGTCGTCTGCTTGCTCCTTCGCTGTGGCGCTTAGCTGCGGTGAACGTTTATCGGTTGTGGTATTATGATGTCTTCATCCCTTTCAGTTGGTTGTTTGTTATGTACTCCGTTGCACCTTTTGAAGTCTTTTGCATGGTATACATTTTTGAGCGTTTTTCCCTTCTCTGAAATTACGTACATATCTTTGCCCGCTTCGCGTACAATTTTGAATGGTCCGGTATAACGTGTGTTCAGTTTCGCGCTTATATCTTTGCTAGCATTCGATAACTCTCGGTCAATTTTCCATACCGTATCGCCTGCTTTAAATTTTTCTTCGTATTTTCCTTTATTATAATGTTTCTCGTCCTTTCCCTTGGCTTTCTCGATTTGATTCATCGTATCATCGTATAGGTGTTCTAATTTTCCTATTCTATTTGCCCATTTTTCAATGCTTTTCGCGCTAGGATCAGTGCTAGGGTCATTTTGTGTCTCGAATTCTCTTACCGCGTTATTTTTGCTCTGTTTTGTGTTGTTTTTGTCATTGTCGCGTTTATTTTTATTGTTGCTGCGCGTGTTGTAATTATGTGTCGCGTTGTCTTCTTCGTTTTGTGACTCGCGCTGCATGTTAAATGTTTCGCGCGTATCTGTTCTTTCTGTGTTGTTTTCCGCTTCGCGTTTCCAGCATTTGGGTGCTCGTAATTCTCTACCAAAAATTAAGAAAGCCGGAGTTTTTTCCGTTGTGCTGTGCACGTCTGTGTTGTGTGCGAATTGAAATTGCGCGATGTATTTATCCCATTCTTTGTGTGTTTCGTTTATGTACGCTGTTATTTTTATTTTAATGTTTCTATTTACTCTTTCTACGGGATTGCTTTGTGGGTGATATGTTGGCGTAAATTCGTGTTTTATCGCATTTTCAATTAAAAATTTTCTAGTATGCCGCTTTTGAATTCTTTCGCGTTGTCTGACACAAAAACTTCTGGTGTGCCGTAATTTATGCATAGTTTTTCTAATTCTTTTACTATAAAGTTTGCTTTTCTGTTTTTACACGGCGTGCAGATTATATATTTTGAAAATAGATCTTCGAATATTATTAAATATTTATATCCCGATTTGCTTGTGGGGAATGGTCCCATTAAATCGGCTGAGACGACTTTCCACGGCATGTCTATTTCTCGCGTCCTCATTAATCCTATTTTTCCCCGCTGATTAATTTTGCATTTTTGGCACATTTCGCATGATCGCAGGTAGTTCGCGATGCTTTTATATATGCCAGGCTAATAATAAATTTGTGCGGCGCGTTTGTATGATTTATCTACGCCGGGATGTCCTGCTGTTGGTTCGTCATGTATTTCTTTCATTATTGTTTCGCGTTTTTCGCGCAGTACCACTAGTTTCCATTCGTCTAAATCTTCCATAATTAGGTTTAATTTTTCATCCGTGCGTAATTTGTATATTTTTTCGGCTGCTAGTTTCCAGTTTCTGTATCTGCGTGGGTGCTTTATTATTTGATATACGCGTTTTCTGTACCACGGATCTGTTGTTGTTTGTGTTATATTTATTGCGCTTATTATTGGTGCTTACACTTCGCCCTCGTACATTCTCGATAATGCATCGGGGACTATGTTATTCGCGCCTTTTCTATGAATTACTTTAAAATCGTGCGCCATTAATTCATGAGACCATCTGCCTAATCTACCTATGGGGTTTTTCTTATTAAATAACCACTGTAACGCGCTGTGATCAGTTATTATTTTAAATGCGCTCCCTTCTATATATGGCCTAAATTTCTCGATTGCCCATTTTATAGCGAGACATTCCTTTTCTGTTGTACTATATACGAGCTCGTTTTTACAGAGTGCTCTGCTCACGAACGCGATTACCCTCTCAAGTCCGTCTATAACTTGTGTTATGACTGCCCCGAGACCGGTGTCGCATGCATCCGTTTGGATGCAAAATTCCGCGTGAGGGTCGGGTCTATGCAATAAAGGTGCTGCACTGATCGCTTTTCTAATTATTTCAAACGCGATATCTTGTGCTTCCTCCCAAACGAATTTTATATCTTTCTTTGTTAATTTATTTAACGGGTCCGCGATTGTCGCGTAATTTTTAATGAACCGTCTGTACCATGAAGCCATTCTTGGCTTTGGATAGTTCGTGATCGCTGCCGTCTTGTCAGGATCTATCATTAACCCGTGCTCATTTACTTTAAACCCCAAAAATTTAACCTCGTTGCAACAAAACTTACTTTTCTCTCTGTTTATCGTTAGCCCCGAATCTTTGATTTTAAGGATTAATTTCCTGAGCATTTGCATGTGCTCCTCAAAAGATTCAGTTGCTAGAACGATACCGTCCAAGTAGTTATATGCGTAGGGTTCTAAGTCTTCTATTATCTCTTCTAAAAGTCTCTGAAATGTCGCGCCTGCTCCGCTTAAACCCATTGGTAGTCGCGGAATTGCCAATGACCTTTGCCCGGTATTGTAAATACAGTTATTGGGCGCGATTCTGATTTTAAACTTATTTGATGGTACGCGCTTTTTAAGTCAATTGTTGTTATGAATCTTGCGCGCTTTAATTTATTTAGAATAACGTCCATGTATGGTGTTGGGTACGCGTCTTTTTCTGATATTGCGTTAACTGCTTTTAAATCAATACACATTCTATATGAGTTATTGGGCTTTTTAATCATTACTACTGGGCTATTCCATGGGCTTCTTGATTTTTCGACTATCCCTGCTTCACGCAGTTTTTCTAGTTCCTCGTGCATAACTTTTTCTAACTTGTAGTCCGTCGATTAATTTGTCAATTGTCTCGTGTTGATTGCATGAGATCTTGTTTAGGCCGCAGCTGGCGATATCTACTTTATTGCCGTTTGTGCCTATTGATCATAAATCAAATGCAATTTCTTTTCTGTCTTTTAGGTCTGCAAGTGTATAAGAGTCGCGATTTGCATCTATTATCATGCTGAAATTTCGTATTAAATCTAGGCCTAGGATACAGTCAGTGGGTACGTCGGGTATCACGAGTATTCGGACCGGTTTACGTATACCTGCTATTTCGAACGGGGCGCTTAATTCATTTTTAACCGGTACTTCTGCGCCGTTCGCAACTACGGCGTGTTTGGTCGCGGCGGGTTGTATTTTCGCGCCTATTTCCTGAGCTATTTCGCATCCTTTCGCTTCTAATATTGTACGCGCGGCGCCCGGATCAACGAGTGCCGTTAGTTCGACGTGTTTGATCCGAAGCTTTAACCAATATCGGGGATAAGTAGACGGGGTAGCATCTCGAGCTTCTTTTCGCCCTTTTTGGTCTTTTTCCGCTTGGCATGTTCGCTTTTTGGTTTAACCTCGCTAATGTTTGTCTTGGATTTGAGACGGTGTGACAGTCCCGTTTACAGCCTCTGTTGCGCGTTTCCCATGTTATTGTTCGCAAGTCCTGTCGCGCCTTGTGGCTGTGCGACTTGTCTTTCGTTCGCTATTTGATGTGTGTTTTGAGTGTTCGTGTTAACGTTACCGTAGTTTTGATTGTTTCCCCGGTATTTTCTACGTCCGCGGTCTGTTCCATTATTATTATAATTGTTTCCCGGTTGCCCGTTTATTTGCCGACTGTATGTCGGTGCACTACTCATATTCGGCCCGAAATTTTTCCCGTTATACCCGGGGAGTCCATAATTCGGCGTTGAGTTGGTCATATTATTTTGCGGAAAACTACCGTTGCCGAAATTGCTAATCGGTGGCCAGGTCTTGTTTTGATTGAAATTTGGTGGTGCGTTGTGTTCTTGCGGGTGACTATTTTGCACGAATGCTGTTTGTCCGTTTTGTGTGAAATTAGCATTATTCCAATTATTTATTGGTGTGCAATTTTGCCCATTTTGCGGCGGAATGCCGTTATTGAAATTATTATTTGGTATACAATTTTGTCCGTTTTGTGGGGGCCTATTGTTGTAATAATTATGATTAATCGTGCCTCGGCCTCGTCCGCGGCCTCGGGAATAACTTCCTCCTCTATTGTATCTACGGTGGCCGTACGCGTTATTTCCGCCATTATTGTGTGTATTATTTTGCGCGTTTTGTATTTCTGGATTCGCGCTTGTTTTATTTTCCGTTAAATTTGCGAGTTGCACCGTGATTTGACTAGTAATTGTGCTTTTTATTGATTCTTTTAATTTCCTTAATTTTCGTGTCGTTATTTTCGTAAGTTCGTCCATTGTTGGTACTTCGATCGCCGCTGTGTTTGGTTTATTTGCCGTTGTGCTCGTTGCGTTTTGCTTGCCTGCGTCAAACGCGCGGCCTAATTCCATCGCGTATTCTGTGAATTTTTCCATGTTACTGTGTAAGTGAGATCTCGTCAATGGCAAGTATTGTGGTCTCATACTAATGTAAATTTGTCTTATCTGTCTATCATCCTCCGGCGGCGCGGACATCGTTTTATATAGCGCTTGCATTTCCGCGATGTATTCAAATACCGGTTCATCTTCGCGCTGCTTACGCTCTTTTAGTTTTTCTTCTAATCTTTCTGCGTAAAACTCGTCTCTGTATCGGTCGCGTAATGCTTGTTCTATTTGTGACCGAGTTTTCCATTTATGCTCATTATTTCTGCGTCTTTCTATGTTCTTTTACACGTAGCAAAAATTCCTGGATGTTCTCGCTTTTCTTTCCCGTAAATGTTAATTTCCATGACGAAATTATATTTGATAAGTCGCGCTCGCGTTGCCAGTGCTGTTGCGTTTGCCCGATATAGTTATGCGGTTCCCATGTGTCGCTATTTCCATGCGCGTTTGTGTTGCCATATGTGATCAAATTCGATGTGTGTCCGTGTACCTGTCGCGAATTTTCTAATAAAACTTACGTTTGATCTATTATGACTTTTTCTATCAACTCGTTTTCTTGCGTTTCGTTTGGTACCGACGCGTAATAATTTATTACTTGCTCGGGGATTCTAATTTTTTGTCCTCCGCCTAACTCTACTTCTACCTATTCGCTGCCTATTCGCGTTTGCTAATTCTGTCGCGATATTGGGAGTTTGCCTTTCTGTGCTATTGTTTCTTATCTTCGCGTATTGGTTGCCTTGCCTTCTTCGTTGTGTAACATGCATGTCATTGATTATCGAGTCCTGATTGTTCGAGTCTTCCATGATTAGTGTTGGTGACGCGGGCGATTTGTATTTGTTTAACCACTTACTTATTGCTGTCGCACGTTGTGTTCTAATGGCATCTATTCTTTCGTTGCTTAACTCTGTCGTTTCGTCTAAGTTAATCGCGAAGTCTATTTCCTCACTTTTCCCGTCTAACCTGCGCCTTAGTCTCGCAAGCCTTTCCGACAGTGAGCCGTATCGATCGAGTAGTAATGTATTTAACGTGTCGTCGAGTACTTCTTCATTTACTGACGCTAAAAAGTCATCTAATCGCGCTTGCATTATCGTGTCTTCGCCGGTCACAATTTTGTTTTGAATCCTGTAATTGATTTTACTTATCGCAGTTTGCGCGATGTTATTGCTTCTTGTTCTAGAATTCACGCTGTTGTTTATTTTGTGTCGGTTTGTGGATTTTCGGTTTGGTCGCGATAACTTGAAAATTCCGAAATGTTTAACTATTCATGCGCGTAATTATTGATTTATTTTAGTTGAACTGCGTTTTATATTTTCCTTTTGTAATATTAATATCCTTTTACTGATGTTGCGCTAAAGCAGTAGACCGGGTCGGTATCCATGTGCTTTTGATTCATCGGGGTTAGCCAAGGGATCGTCCTTACCGACTTCGTGAATATCAAAATAATGTATTATTCGGCTTGAAATAATATTCGCTTGGATGGAAAATTACCGAGTTACAATTTATTCACTCAACTTAATCTAAATGTACTCTTATTTTTCGATAACGTAAACACTCGCGTGTGTTTACGTTGCCGGATTAGCGCTTTGGTCGTGATAGTCGAATAGCTTATTATTCGCAATTTTATAATTTCTAATTCGTGAATTTCGTACTATCTAATATTTGCAAATTATTTGATTTGATATTTAGGTTTCATTATTCTTAATTATTTATTGAAAAAAAATTGTTCGCGCTCTTCGACTATCGCGTTTGCAATTTTACTATTTATCTAACTTTCGCATTTTTTCCCCTAATTTCTATTTCGCTTTTAATATTTGTGACGTTTCTCTACGTCTAATTTTCTATCGCTATTTAAAATTTAATTATTTCAGTTCTATAACTGAATACCAGTTGGGCGCCATTGTGACCAGTTCTATAACTGAATACCAGTTGGGCGCCATTGTGACCAGTTCTATAACTGAATACCAGTTGGGCGCCATTGTGACGTTGCTATCTGACCGCTGCTCGCGTGCAATGGGTGGGATATTCCGTCCCGAAGTTTTCTCTCTATCCAGGTCGAGAGGTCGCACGGTCAGACTACCAGCGCACAAAGAGACGGGGTGTTCGCCTCTACCCGACTAGGGTCGCGGGTCCCCGTCGACAGCTTTCTGGAGTACCTGGTTTGCTGCCTCGCGAAGTTCCTCTGAAAAGTCATACAAAGTTCGCAGAAGGGTAGGGTAATTACACCTAAGAAATCATTACGCGCAAGCTCGAAATACAATTATAAAGAAGGTTTATTCAAATGATTTTACAAGGTTTTGCCGTCGCACTCAGCGCGTACATTCGCTCTTCGGTAATCGCCGCGGTACGCCCTAGATCACGCTTAGGCGCTCGCTATGTTTCTACAGAGGACGACGCACGCACGGGTGCGCGGAACCCGGGAGAGATCCGAGTGGGAGGCTTAAAGCGCCTCGTGTCCACGGCCGCGACTGAGAGAGAGAGAGAGATCTGTCGGTTAACGCCCGATCCGCCGGCGTGTACGATAGGATCACTTACAGACTGCGAAGCTCCGGATGTCTCTCTTCGGCGGGCCAGGTGAAAACGGGGCGTCCGGGAGGCTCGACGCAGCCGGCGTCAGCGCGCTGAGAATGAGTGAGCCGGGGACGCGGCAAGCCGCGCACACCCTCCTCGGCTCCGGTGGGCCAGGAGCGAGCGGAGTGTCCCAGAGGCTAACTGCGATCGCCGCCGGCGCGTTGAGGATAGGCGGACCGAGGGCGCAGCGGCGCCGCGCACGGGGCTCTTGGCCTCGGTGGATCCAACTCGGCGGTGCGGTCGCTGCTCCGGTAGCCTCGAGGACCGGCGCGATCGGCGTCAGACTAGGAGCGGGGAGTGTGGGCTCCCTGGCTGCTGTCCTCCTCTCGCGTTCCCCACTGGCTCCCCGCGACGGTCGCAATGATCGTCGTCGCCGTAGTGCCCTCTGTCCTCCTCTTCTCCGGTAGGCTTCTATACTTTATACATATACTCTTTTTATACTCTCTTACTGCCTTAGCATCGACGATCGCCAGTGTCTATCGGGCATTCAACCTGTAACGATGTTTTAATAAATCATTATTCTAATCAACACCCTTTGTTCGATTACTTACTTTGGCGAGTGTTACCTGTGTGTGTGTTACCTTTCCTTGGTGATCCACCGGGGCTTGCCACATAACTAGCGCTGCGGAGATAGGACCGTGAAGCTGCAAAACTCAGATTCTTCCTCAACCTGGTGACGGAAATCTTCAGTGTGGAATCAGTTGGCGTTTCAGCATCCATCATCACGGAACCTACTACGTCAAGATTGGAGTCCACCTGCAAGCAGAGATTCACCCGAAATCATTAAAGACAAACTAGTAAGTCTTTGAAATTTCCTATATCCTACCCAACCCTATCCTTTTAAGTGCAATTGATTTTACGTGAAGCGTAATCAAAGATAAAGCAAAATGGCAAATAACGGAAATAATTAACAAAATCTTACGTTAGAACAATTTAAATTGCGACTTACGATATGGCGCGACGCGATCCCCATATATGAAGAAGGTACAAGTCTCCTTTCGTACTTTATACAAACGTGTGACAAATTCGTCGAAAATGTGGCTCCTGCAGATAATGCAATAAACGAGGCATTATTCGCATTAATCAAATCAAAGATTCGGGGTGAAGCACTAGACCTAATAGTGGCAAATAACCCGGCCACATATGCTGCATGTAAAACGCTCTTAGTTAATAGATTCAGTGACCCAAGTTCGGAGGAGTTACTATTTAACAGACTAAGTGTATGTTATCAATTGACAAATCAGTCTTACGCGAAATACGCGGACGAAAACAAAAGCAGGCTAAATAAATTGAAGGAACACATACAGTTAAATAATCGAGACGCTAATGTTATAAGTATTAAAAATACATTTTATGAAAACGTAGCCAAAAGTACTTTTATAAATGGTATTAAAGAGACTTATCATTCTTACTTGTTACATTTTGATTTAGACGACGTTGAGGCATGTATAATAAAATGCCGTAAATACGACAACCATGAACAACAAAGGGCTTTCCTCAATTTCGCACGACAACGTGATAACAAACCTATGCCCAACGTATTCGGTACAATCAATGCTAAAAGTACAAACCCATTTGCGACTAATAGTAATCCAAAAATTATTCACACTTCAAATAATTTACCAAGACGACAAAATTACCAACCAACACCAATGTCAGTTAGTACAAGAAATACTAACAAACAAGGGAAATTAAAGGAATTAATCCAACAAATAGATCGAATAATTCACCAGCACAAAATAACTTTAAGCCAAGAACGAACTTCCTTAGAATCACAGGACCAGAAAACTTTATCGCTGAAGAGTTGCATCATCAACAAGAACAAGGAGCAGAAGAAACAGTCGATTATCAAAATGACTCACCTATACAAGACCATGAAGAATTTAATCAAGAAAACGACGAGAGTGATAATTGCCAAAATTTTCAACAACGCTTCCAATACAACAGAAACAACGTGATAAATATAAATTCGATTAGCCATTCACCCGAATTACCACACATAATAACGACAAATCCACCTCTTAAAATTCTCATCGATTTTGGAGCCTCATCATCCATTATCAATCCAGAAATTGCATATAAACTATTTGCAAAATTCATATTTCCTTACGAATTCGAAATTAAATCGGTGCACAAAACAACGAAAGGTACACATACGCTTACCTTTCCTATATTACGTGAATACGGTGACGACACACCTATAACTTTCTTAATAGCAATATGGCACTGTACTGTTAATCGGACATAAGGATTTGCAAAATTTGGAAGCGAATATTAATTACAAAACTCAAATTTTTAGCACATCTAAATTTGAAATAAATTACTTTAAAAATATACCGGACGATCATAAAAATGTTAAAGTGAATCATCATCAAGGAGTAGAATTACCGATAGGAACTGATCACATGAACGAAGAAGAAAGATATAAAATTACATCACTATGCCAGAAGTACAAAGACTGTTTTTACAATGAAAATAAAAAATTATCAGCGACGTCTGCGGTTTCACACAATATAAGAACAAAAGACGATCACCCTATCTATGTAAAGAGTTTTAGATACCCATACCATCTAAAAGAAGAAATTCAAACTCAAATCAGAAAACTGTTAGACGAAGAAATTATTCAACCAAGCAACTCGCCCTACTCATCCCCCGTATGGATAGCTCCGAAGAAAGAAGATGTAAGTGGAAGAAAAAAATGGAGAATGGTAATAGATTATCGTAAATTAAATGAGAACACCATCGAAGACAAATAAATATCCATTACCTAGAATGGACGACATTCTAGAAAATCTGGGCAAATGTTCTCACTTTAGTACATTAGATTTAGTACAAGGTTCCCACCAAATATCCGTCAACAAAGATTCAATTGAAAAGACAGCGTTTACCGTAGAAAACGGACACTATGAATATGTCAGAATGCCTTTTGGTTTAAAAAACGCTCCGGCTACTTTTCAACGTCTGATGGATAGAATTTTAATGAAATATCTACATATATTCTGTTTCGTTTACATGGACGATATAATAATATTTTCGAAATCACTCCAAGAACATTTACAACATCTGAAGCTAATATTCAAGAACTAGAGCAATATGGTTTAAAAATTCAATTAGATAAGAGTGAATTTCTAAGGAAAGAAGTTCCATTTTTAGGCCATATAATAACAGCAGACGGAATCAAACCAAATCCCGATAAAATGAAAGCAATTCTAAAATATCCGATATCTAAAATCCAAAAAGAAGTTAGAATATTTTTAGGACTAACTGGCTTTTACAGAGAGTTCATAAAAAATTACGCAAAAATAGCGAAACCAATGACAAAAGCACTCAAGAAAAAAGAAAAAATAGATCCAGAAGATAAAGACTATAAAGAAGCGTTCGAAAATCTCAAAGAATTGATCACTAACGCACCAGTGCTCGTCTACCCAGACTTTACCAAACCATTTACTATCACAACCGACGCCTCAAACTTAGCAATAGGTGCAGTTTTATCCCAAGAACAACATCTTATCTCGTGTTATTCGAGAACGTTAAACTCAGCAGAACAAAACTATCCGGCGATAGAGAAAGAATTACTGGCAATAGTAGAAGCATGCAGACAATTTAGACCATATATCTATGGTAGGAAATTTACGATTGAAACAGATCATAAGCCATAAACCTGGCTCTATTCTTTAAAAACGCCTAACGCTAGACTGATTAGATGGAGACTAAGATTAGAAGAATAGGATTACATAATAAAATACAAAAAGGGTTCTGAAAATTATGTCGCCGACGCACTGAGTCGAATTGAAATTAATGCTAAATAAACAATAGAAGAAGACTCACTCTCAATGGTACCACAAACACCCGACGATGCACCTGTCACACCCGCAGAAATGGACGAAATATGTGACGACGACATGGCAACAGTGCACACAGCTGACGAAAATCCGACCTTTTCACTACCTATAACAGACAAACATATCCACGCTTTTAATTACAGCATTATCATAAAAGGAGGAAATGATTACAACTTAAAAGTAAACAAAGATAAACTTAAAGTACAATACACGGTGAAAATTAATAAGTCAAACGCAGAAATACATTTACTTAAGTTTTTCAAGGAAAATATTAAACCCGATAAGCAATATGGTATATACTTTACGCCCGAAGAATTGGAAAGAATTACGTATAGAATATTGAAGGATCATTTCAATGAAAAATTAAAACTAATCAAAACAACCACGTATACACCTACGATTGATAAAAATAATTTCATAAAAGAACTCGAGACATATCATAATCAAAATCATAACGGTATTCGAGAGACCTTATTACACTTTAAGAGAAAACTCTATACACTTAATATGGATCGACTTATTCAAAATTTTATAAATCAATGTGAGATATGCCTAGAGCATAAGTATGAGAGAAACCCATATGAAACAGAAACATACGGCCCTATTATAGCTAGAAGATCGCTCGAACATATACACATGGACGTATTTCATTTCAACAAGGATAAATTTTTAACAATTATAGATATTTTTTCCAAATATGCTCAAGCCTATTATCTACAAGATGGAAATACCACGACCATGATAAACAAATTGAGACACTTTGCCTCACACCATAACTTTCCGGATAAAATTACGACAGACAACGGAAGTGAATTCAACTCAACAGTATTTAAGGAGTTTTGCCGCATACATAAAATTCAATATCATCAGACAACGATAAGCAGACATACATCGAATGGACCCATAGAAATACTGAATTCAACCCTAAAGGAAAAATTAAGTATTTTATTCAATCAAAATCCAAAAGAAACATGAAAAATCTTATGATCACCGCTCTCTTAATATACAAGCAGACTATATATATATATATATATATATATATATATATATATATATATATATATATATATATATATACCGGGTGTCTCATTTTAAAACCACCAGACAAATATCTCGAAAACTAAGGGAGATGGAAAAAACTTTTAATACAAAAGTTGTAAGGTACAGAGGGGCCCAACTGATCGTGACCTTGGTTATGACCTTGAGGTCAATGATCAAGTTCATTTGAAGCTCAAATCGATTTTTTCAAATGGGAACCCCCACTTTTGATCCCGTAAATGGAAAGAGCGGAAAATTTTACGTTCAGATATGTCCTTGAGTCAAGGTCATGGTCACGGTCATGTTTAAAATCAAAATCAATAAACGCATCAAAACATTCCCATAATTAGGTATACGAGACAAATTGTTAAATACAAAAGTTGTAGGGTTCAGAGGGGCCCAATGATCGTAACCTTGGTTATGACCTTGAGGTCAATCATTGGATCAAGGTCATTTGAACGTCAAATCGATTTTCTCAAATGGGAACCCCCACTTTTAACCTCGTAAATGGAAAGAGCGGAAAATTTTACGTTCAGATATGTCCTTGAGTCAAGGTCATGGTCATGGTCATGTTTCAAATCAAAATCAATAAACGCATCAAAACATTCCCATAATTAGGTATACGAGACCAATTGTTAAATACAAAAGTTGTAGGGTTCAGAGGGGCCCAACTGATCGTAACCTTGGTTATGACCTTGAGGTCAATGATCAAGGTCATTTGAAGGTCAAATCGATTTTTTCAAATGGGAACCCCCACTTTTGACCTCGTAAATGGAAAGAGCGGAAAATTTTACGTTTAGATATGCCCTTGAGTCAAGGCCATGGTCATGGTCATGGTCATGTTTAAAACAAAATCAATCAACACATCCAAACATTCCCATAATTACGCATACGAGTGTTAAATACAGAAGTTGTAGTGTTTGGAGGGGCCCAACTGATGGTGACCTTGACCATGAACTTGAGGTCAAGGATGATGTCGTTTGAAGGTTAAATCAATTTTGTTTAACGGCAACCCTCACTTTTGCCCTCGTAAATAGAAAAACCGAAAAATTCTGATATGACCTTGGGTCAAGGTCATGGTCAAAGTTATGGTCAGTTTCCGTGCAGTTAAGAGCAAAGTCGGTGATGACCCGGTCACCTAAGGCAAAGTCGGAGATTACCCGGCCAGTTAAGGCAAGGTCGGAGATGACCCGGCCCGTTAAGGCAAGGTCGGAGATGACCCGGCCAGTTAAGGCAAGGTCGGAGATGACCCGGCCAGTTAAGGCAAGGTCGGAGATGACCCGGCCAGTTAAGGCAAGGTCGGGGATGATCAGGCCAGCTAAAAATTCATTGGAAAATTCCACGTTCATGTGTATTTAGTCATAGGATCCAAGTGTTTCGGTCACCATTTACTGAAGAAGATGCTCAAAAGTTGCACCATTTACTTGTTGACAACATTCTATTCTCCTTTTAAAGTTTCTAACCGTATTTAATAATACTTGACGTGGAATACTTAAGCAGATTTGTGTAATCCTTTGAATCATGTCATCTCTTGTAGTTGGCCTGTTGCGGTAGACTGTATTTTTTAGGAAGCCCCATAAATAAAAATCTGGAGATGTCAGATCTGGAGATCTTGGTGGCCATGCTACGTGACCTCCTCTACCAATCCTTCGACCGTTAAACCTTTCATTAAGAAAATCTCTGACAATTCTGGCGTAATGTGGAGGAGCACCATCTTGTTGTAGCCACATTCTGGCCCTTGTATGGAGATCAACGTTTTCTAGAAAGAGTGGCAGCTCGTCTCTCAGCAACTGTAAATAAGTATGTTGAGTTACGTGACCTTCAAAAAAATAAGGTCCAATCAGACATCCGTTAATAATACCACACCATACCGTTACATTCCAGCGATGCTGATGATCAACTTCTCGCATCCAATGAGGATTAACAGGAGACCAGTAGTGGCAATTATGGCGATTCAACATACCAGTACTCTGAAATGTAGCCTCGTCGCTAAAAAGAACATTGTTAAAGAAATTTTCATCATCAGTAATTTGTTGTGTTGCCCATTGGCAAAATGTTATTCTCCGTCGATAATCTTCCACAGTTAAAGCTTGATTTAGAGTAATGTGGTAAGGATGGTAACGCGCATATCGTAAATATCTACTGGCCGTAGATCTTGGAATACCCATTGTTAACTCGATTTCGCGTAAACTGACACGAACATTTAAATGTACCATGGCTAGAACTGCAAGAAAGCGAGGATTATTTTCATAATCGTGTTCATTCAGTGTCCTCCTTCTTCGAACGAAGATCCCTTGTCGACCGCGCAGTTCAATGTCGCGTATTACCGTATGATCAGGATGTTGTCGTTGAGGGAACCGAGCACGATACAATCTGCTTGCCTCTCGATAGTTTCGTCGACATTCTCCTAAAATAAGAAGAATGTCAACTATTTCATTAGCAGAATAGTCAGGCATTCTTTTTTAGTTGTAAATGCAATTATTTATCAAAACACACCACAAAAGAAATAATATGTTATTATACTATACAATATTTTAAAACGAAAAAGTTCAATTTTCTGTGCCAATATAAGTGTGCTCAATTTGAAAACAATTTGATGTAAACAGTAATAATTATTGACTATTACCAATCAATGCTGAATACTACCGGTCACTATTGGATACAGGTGGTCAACAACTTATTAACTTTTGTTATTATTTGATATAAGTGGTTAACCCTGGTAAATATTGATAATAGTAAAAATAGTAAAATTTTCCGCTCTTTCCATTTACGAGGTCAAAAATAGGGGTTCCCATTTGAAAAAATCGATTTGACCTTCAAATGATCTTGATCATTGACCTCAAGGTCATAACCAAGGTCACGATCAGTTGGGCCGCTCCAAACCCTACAACTTCTGTATTTAACACTCGTATGCGTAATTATGGGAATGTTTGGATGCGTTGATTGATTTTGATTTTAAACATGATCATGACCATGACCATGACCTTGACTCAAGGACATATCGGAACGTAAAATTTTCCGTTCTTTCCATTTACGAGGTCAAAAGTGGGGGTTCCCATTTGAAAAAATCGATTTGACATTCAAATGACCTCGATCATTGACCTCAAGGTCATAACTAAGGTCACGATCAGTTGGGCCCTTCTGAACCCTACAACTTTTGTATTAAAAGTTTTTTTCCATCGCTCTTAGTTTTCAAGATATTTGCCTGGTGGTTTTAAAATGGGACACCCGGTATATATATATATATATATACATATAGACTCTACAACTAACTATATGCCTTTTACACTGTTATATGGACCTTATGACGAACTACAGAAAGACATTATCGAGCCCGATGCCGATACCATAGAAAGATATAGTGAAATCAGAAAAAATGAAATTTTACCTTTTTATGACACGCTATATTGAAACCAAAAAGAGCAACAAAAGTTACCTAATAGTCCTGACAAATCATTAGAAAATAAAGAAATTTACATGAAAACCCATCAACAGCAACGCGACAAAACCGCACCACAATATCAAAAATTACTTGTAGAGACACAACAAGACCACTCGTTAGGTTGCTATATTCATCGTCAAGAACGCCGATACAATTTAAGAAGTGCCAAAAGAATAAGAAAAACTTCTTTACAGGACAATGAAGACGGCAGTAATCTTGATGCTCGTAACCGAGGAGCAACATTTTCTCGGATTACTTAATAAAATTAAAAGATCATTTATTTTCAATGAACAAATATTCGACTTAGAATTGTTAACATATGACCAAATATTGGATATACGTGTACATTTATTGGCAATCTACTCTCAGAAAGAGTTAATATTACACTACCATAATTTGCTAGATTTTCGCTTTGCTCAGGGATCAATTGCATTCACACAAAATCTTATTGTATACACCATCAAAATCCCTATCCTTAATCGTATCGAATTTTCACTCCATCAAAGACTTGCTATAATCAATTACAACAATCAGACAGAAGTTATCACGCCATGGAGTTTGACCGGGTCATCTATAAAACTATTTGCTAATAAGTGCCGACAGATGTATGAAAAGAATTTTTTATGTCAACAAATTATAACGGAAAAAGTCAAACCGATTATCATTTCAATTAGTCCACCTTTAATACTGACCTACAGATTATCTGAAAATTTAACGTTAATATCAAGTAATTATGCTATCAAGATTACACATGATAATGATCAAATGATGATCCGGGGAACATATGAAATACAAGGAAATGATGTACAAATACAGGGATACCGACTTGACGAAAATTTTGGTGAAATGGAACAATCCAGCCTAATTTCACCTTTGGTTATCCACCAGTTGAATTTCGTACCTCTAAAAACTTTGACATCACCTACACTAAATATGCCAGTTTCTAATCAAATTAGAACCGAATTCGTCATGTCTACAAGTTCAATTATATTAGTATTGCTGTTCATAACGATTACATCGGTTTACTTAATATACAAAATAAAAGTCAAGAAACAACGTCCGCAACTTACTAAAAAGTCCAAAGATAAGGACATCAGAGACGGGCACGTCATTGAACTTGGCCATGGAGGAGTTATATGAGTCACCACATATGTACTTAGACGCATCGGCCCGCCAGCCTCCTTATCGCCCCGAACGGAATCTGCATGGACAAAGAGAAGCCAGAAGACAATGAAAATGCAATATATACTTTTCATATATACTTTATACATATACTCTCTTTATACTCTCTTACTGCACTTCGCATCGACGATCGCCAGTCTCTGTCGGGCATCCAACCTGTAACGACGTTTTAATAAATCATTATTCTAATCAACACCCTTTGTTCGATTACTTACTTACTTTGGCGAGTTTTACCTGTGTGTGTGTTACCTTTCCTTGGTGATCCATCGGGGCTTGCCACATAACTCGCGCAGCTGCTGCCGCCTCACAGCTCGATTCTGCTGGCCGTGTATTTGTATGTGCGAATGTTTCGTGTACAGTGAGTACGCGTGTGTGTGTGGAGTTGCATCTCCGTCACTAACTAAATGTACATATAATTTTATAAGTAAACATTTTTGAAAATCCGTAAACAAATTCTGTAGTTATAATTTTACAAGGTATTATTTAATACTGCTGGAATCGATTTCCGAACTGATCTGCAAATATTATATTTACGAAATTGCATGTTATCGTAGAATACTGCAGTAATTGATAATTTCTTTATCAATTTATAGTGAAAAACCATTTTGATAACTTTGTACGAAATTATTTAATCTGCAGGAATAGATCATTTATTTGTTAATCTGTAATAAAATATTTTTTATAACTTAATGTGCATGTTATTTTATGTGTAAACGTGTTTTTTTAAACTGCAATCAAATGTTGCAGTTATAATTGTGTATGGTTTTATTGAATACCGCATAATCAAAGATTATGTTTCTGATATTGCATGTTATCCTAAGATACTACAGTAATTGATAATTTCGTTATCAATTTATAATCAAAGGTCGTATTGATAACTTTGGATGATATTATTTAATCTGTAACAATAGATAATTTTTATATTGATCTGTTACATCCGTGACGTATCCCTATAAATTACATTTGATATTCATATTCTCATCAGTAATTTCTTGATCCACAAAATTATGTGATTGCAAATTTATTGACACCCACGTATCAACTAGCATAGAGAAAAAAATTGCAACACAGGAAAATTGTAAACATTCTTGTACGAAATGAACCACAATTTTAAACGAACCATGTTGAAATTATTTAAAAATTTCTCAAAACATTTTATGAAAGATGTTGTTGTATTTATAGTTAACTTTCCATCTTATAATTGTAATTTGAAATTATTGTAACAGAAAATTACTGATGGCTAACTATTATTATACTTGTTGAATCTCTACGATATTCAACAATCTAAGGGGGGAAGTGTTACGTCTGTGACGCATCTCTAAAATCAAATTAACAATGCATATTTATCTCCAGTAATTTTCTGACATGCAAATGTCGTATATGCGAATTTTGACAACGTTGCTTTTTAATGCAAGCGGCATCACGCCGAAGCGAGCGAACTTTACAACGTTGAAATTTTTTAATACGAGGCAATCGTGACGTAGTAGTAGGTCATCAAACTTGCGTATTATATTTTCTTTAGAATCAGCATTTCGCAATGCGACTACCGAATTTAATACAATTGGAGACAATTACATTGCCAAATAAGATGATCTCAATCATCTTCAACCTAATTTAACCGCTTAATAAATACGGCGACTCTCAACACACAAATCAGTAATCGTGAATAGATCGCGAACTCCGTACAACTCCAGCCGACAATAGGAGTAGCGATTATTATTATACGGGCCAATACGAGCCACATCAGATTTCTTATAATTTCATATATCAAATAAAGTGAATATTCAGCTACAAAGCTATCAGTCTAATTATTTACGAGGGTTCACCTCAAGGACGAAAGGTAATATAAACCATATATCAATTGAATATAATTCAAATATAATTTGAAGATAAACCATACAAATTTAAATACACATACAAGAGTAGATTCCTCGACATTCAAGACTTAACAGTGGTTCCGGTACGAATCGAACAATCGTTCACTAGACTATTTCAAATTAAAGAATAAAAATAACTTTTCTGCAGAACTTAACAGTGGTTCCGGTACGAATCGAACATTTTATAGTTCACTAGATTATTTGAAATAAAAGAATAAAATAACTATTTTTCGGAACGTAACAGTGGTTCCGGTACCAATCGAACGAAAGTTCGCTAAATCAGCTCAATCATACTTTAAACGTTTTAAAATAGATCAAATAAGCTCTTGAAAGACGAGGGAAATATTCTTATAAAATACTAATATAACTAATATAGAATAAGTCCGAGCTTCACATTTTGCAGTAAGTAGTTGAGGCCATTCATTATAGCATGAATTACCAAAACTACTGAAAATAAATGCGTACGGCTAGTCGAGTAAGAATAATTTTCTACAAAACAAATGAGTTTTTAACAAATACATTATACAAGAAATAAGCAATGCAAATACAGGCTAATACAAATAAAACAATTAAAATCTTTACAACAATTGAATATTAACAATAAATTATATAACAAATATATAGCTGAAATAGCAAGGGAAAATATAAATTATATAATGAAATCAAAATACATTCTAAAAAAGAAAATTAACAAAATCAATAGCACTGATACATAAAAAAAAAAATAAAGAGCAAAACATAAGAAACGAATGAAGAGAAATAAATAAAAGGAAATAAATAATAGAGAATTTACACGATACAAACTAGAAAACATATGAGAGATATAATCAGTGTACAAAATAATTGAGTCATTTTTAATCAAAATAAGGAAATCAAAATAATAATAAAAAATAATTAAACAAACGAAAAGTATTACAATAAAAGTAAGAATATTATAATGAAGAATCATAAAAAAAAAAAGATTACAATAAAATGGTACATTGCAAAAGTGAATATAATAAAATAAGAAAATGAAAAAAAATTTTAATATTATAATATAAAAGATAAACAACACTCAAACGAGAAAATGAAAGAAAGACAATAATAAACAAAATAAAAAAATTAATTAAAAAATAAACTACAATAATAATTACGAACATTTAATAAAATGAAAAAACGATGATGAATAATCAAGCTAATATATTTTATAATTTTGAACAACAAAACCATCATTATACTAAAGTATTTCGTTGTCAAATTTGCCGAGATCAATATCACGAAGCATTGTTTTGCTCTAATGCAGTTTGTGTTTTTTGTAAAAGTAAAGATCATATATCATATTTTTGCAAGAATGCTAAAAATAAAATAGAACTTTTCTGTAAACTCTGTAATCATAGAGGACATTCTGTAGATAAGTGTACATTTAACCAAACAAATGAAGATTATTGCCAATACTGTCAAATCATAGGACATACAGCTACTCAATGCCCTGTTATAAAGAAATATGAACTTGATTGTGATAATTACGGAAGCACGGGTCACTCAACTAAAGACTGCTTGTCAGCAGTATGCACGAAATGCAGTAAACTCGGCCACTGGGTGAAATACTGCCCTATAAACGAAAAAATATTGTGATGCGCGATATGTGCGGATGAAGGTCACGAAACGGCGGATTGCGAGAGCGTAAAAGTTTTAATTATGCAAAAAAGACAGCAAAACTTTCAGAATAGAGAAATTTGTCAATTATGCGACACGTCAGGACATTCAGCAAAAACTTGGAAAAGGAGTAATAATAAACAAAATACATTCCAGAGTAACAACTACAACCCTTCAAATAAAGCCTATGAACATCGAGATAAAAATAGAAACGGATTTTTCCGAACAAAGCATCAAAATGGTCATCATTTCTTAAATAATTCAAATAGTAATTATCGGGGAAACTTTAATACACAAAGTATAAAATGCGAATATTGTAAATTCATCGGGAATACGTTGGAAGATTATAGGAAATTAAAAAGTCTGACGGCACAAATTAAATGCTCTTATTGCAATAAAAATGGACATCAAATATTCAATTGCCATGAAATCAAGATGCTCCAAAATAAATCATATAAATTTTGTAAAATGTGTAATAACACGAATCATACAAATGAAGAATGTGAGATACTCAAACAATATCCAAGTATTAATACTGTTGAATCATGCCATAATTCCACAAAAGAAATAATTAACGAATCAGAAATTCAGGAAAACAAAATTAATGCAGCGAATATTGAAAGGTACAATGGTAATGAACTAATTATAGAAAATAAAGTAAATAAAAATAAACAGGAAACTAATATCATACAGGAATCTACAATAATTAATGATGATAAAGAAATCAATTTAATTATCGTACCTTTTATAAAAATACATGAAATCACTGATGAACCAAAAGATAATAATATAATTATAAAAAATTATAAAAATACTAATGAAATTAATTTTATAGACTTTAACGAAATTCGCAAAAATAATCATGAATTTAAAAAAATTATGGGAACAAATTTAAATGATTTTATTGAATGTACTATAAAAAATTATGAGACTAATCATGAAATGAATTTCAATGAATCTAATATAAAAACTCACGAGGATTGTGATGAAATTAATTTAATTGATTTTAATGAATCTGATATAAATAACCAAAAGAATGAAATTTCGAATGAAAATAATAAAGAAGGCAATAATTCGTTAGAAACGGTAACTTTTTATGATGATCTTAAAGTCATTTTAGACATAACTTTTGCTTTAGCTGAACCATTTGAATCTGAAGATGATGAAATGGAAACTAAATTCCAACAAAACTCGCTTGAAAATTCGTTAAAAGACAATATAGGGTCAATACATTCTGAAGAGTCTTTATTAAATGATACAAAAAATCTAAAGAACTTACTAAATAATAGTAAAGTAATTTTCAAAAATGAAAATCAATCAAAAGAAAGGTTTGATAATCAAGAACATAAAAAACGTTTAGAAAATAAAAGTCATCTAAAAATATTTGATAATCAAGAACACCAAGAACAGCTTGAGAAAAAAAGTCAACTAAAAGAGACCTTTGATAATCAAGATCATAACGTAATAATAAATCTAAATACAAATCCTAATAAAGTACACCAATTGCAGTTAGTTTTAACCAAAGTAATATTTAATAAAAACGTCAAAAAACTAAAATGGATATCTAATTATAAAAAACATTTTAAAGAATTTTTAAAAAATACAAGATTAAAATTAAAATCTAAAGATTACTACAATAAATTTACTATCAGAAAAAGGTTTAAAAAGGGAGACAAAACATGGCCTGTTAAAGAACCAAATATGAATAAATTTCAAAAGGATCAGCATAATAAGAATTTTCAACGTTATTAAAATGAATAAAATAATATTTTATCCAATTATGGGAAACAAGCAATGACAATATTATAACAAATAATAACATAACATTTTTGTTTTAGGATATGGACAACATACTCAATATTAACATCTATCATAATCTCTTCTTATTTTTCCAAGTTTAATACAGCAATAGAGAATTATAATTGCAGCTGAACCATCCTACTCCTTGGTCAACTAGAATATAACCCTAAGATGATCCAGATTTTACCAAATATACAATTTAAAATTATAACCACTTATCCGTTTGTCTACAATTGTTCGTATCAACTTGTCAGAATTTTGTGAAAAGCAACTATATTTCCTAAGAAAGTTTATAATTTTATAAAAATGCGATCGGAATAATATAAGTTTGAATAATGAAATTCTAAGAAATTTTTTTACGAATAAAGCAAAAAAATTCATACATGAAAGATTTTAAAAGTAATGCTACGACTAACAATAACATCGTTGACAATTAAAAAAAAATATATATTGTTCTTTTCTTTTTTAACAACAACAAACAAAAATATTGCGATTACATATTAAAATACCTCAGTGAAACAAGCAAAAGTTTTATTTGTAAAAATTATGTGTTATTAAATTATATAAATATTTAATTAATTATTTAGTCACAAAGTAGAAAACATTTCAGGGATCAATTTAATAACTTATTATTCTATCTATAGCTTTGAATAAGAAATTATAGAACTAATCCAAAGGAAAAAGAAAATAAAAGTATTCCTAAACCTTGCAACCCTAACAAACATAGATAAAAATAATTTGACTGTAATTTTATGCAAAATTAAGCTGTATTTGCCTTCAGAAAAATTGTTTGCACTTATAAGAACAAAAGGAAGAAATCAGGTAGCTATACTCACATTGCTAAGATTAAATCGAATATAATGTATTGGAAGTGATCAGTTTCATCATATACTGACATGATCATCCTACAAGATACACTATTCGGCACTGTATTGAGTAAAACAAATTACTACTCTAACGCACTGCGTACTTTATAATGCAAATATGTGAATAGTACTCATGCCAGGAAAAAAAAATCTTGAGTTCTAAAATGAACATTGAAATGGCTGAAAATTTCCAGGAAAAAAAGGCAATACAATGATGCATAAGAGCAATAACAAGTCAAAATTAACAAAAATCACTCCGTCCTATTAACCTTCCTTTTTATCAAAAATACTTACCAATATAATTAAATTTTTCTTTTGGAAATAATTATAATTTTTTTCAGTATACGGTTGAAAAATATTTTTTTTATAATGATAATATCAAAAACCCTTTAATGTTATTCTACTTAAACAAAGAGGAAAAAGTAATATATCTTTTGCCAAATATCTCAGCAGGGAGGGAAGTGAATGGTCACTTGAATCATTCCCTATATATTTCTCCTCACATTTTATTTTCTACAAAATTATTTAATACGCACATTATTTCTAAACTTAATCAATGATTCTATTTTTTTTGTAAATACAGCAAAACAACAAAATTATTACACATTAACGATAATAAAATAATTTAATTAATATCAAGATATATGTTCCTATACAAATTCTAATGCATAACGTATGATATATTTATTACGTAACGTTTTATTAATTCACGTTATTTTTACACCGAAGGTTTTTGTAATTTATTTATAATTTAATTAAGAATTTATTGTAAAAGTATTTCCTTAAAAGTGAATGATATTAAATCACAGTTTTAGTGTAAGTTTGATAATAATACATTATATGTTGGGTTATATCATCAAAACTCCCAACTTAAAATATCCTTTTGAGTACAAAGAATCACATAACGAAGTAAGAGTACTCGTTTATTCCATAGTGATCCGTACGTACCGCCATTTGAACGCTAGGAAAAATCGGCATTCAACATGCAATACAAAGTAAAACCATAGGTTAAGTGTAGTCTAGTGTTAGGAACAAAATAAATGATTTACTTTATAGAAATTTAAAGACGATACGAAATTTTGTTTAAATTTATTGAATTTTTATTATTGTTTTTGTTATTGTTTATATATATAAATTTTTATTATGGATTTAATGATATGAATTTTTATTATTGTTTTTATTATTTGAATTGTTAGTATTATTGAACCTTTTGTAACAAGAAATTACTGATGGTTCAACTGTTCCTATAATTGTTGAATCTCTACGATATTCAACAGTCTAAGGGGGGAGGTGTTACGTCCGTAACGTATCCCTATAAATTACATATGATATTCATATTCTCATCAGTAATTTCTTGATCCACAAAATTATGTGATTGCAAATTTATTAACACCCACGTATCAACTAGCATAGAGAAAAAAATTGCAACACAGGAAAATTGTAAACATTCTTGTACGAAATGAACCACAATTTTAAACGAACCATATTAAAATTATTTAAAAATTTCTCAAAACATTTTATGAAAGAGGCTGTTGTATTTATAGTTAACTTTCCATCTTATAATTGTAATTTGAAATTATTGTAACAGAAAATTACTGATGGCTAACTATTATTATACTTGTTGAATCTCTACGATATTCAACAATCTAAGGAGGGAAGTGTTACGTCTGTGACGTATCTCTAAAATCAAATTAACAATGCATATTTATCTCCAGTAATTTTCTGACATGCAAATGTCGTATATGCGAATTTTGACAACGTTGCTTTTTAATGCAAGCGGCATCACGCCGAAGCGAGCGAACTTTACAACGTTGAAATTTTTTAATACGAGGCAATCGTGACGTAGTAGTAGGTCATCAAACTTGCGTATTATATTTTCTTTAGAATCAGCATTTCGCAATGCGACTACCGAATTTAATACAATTGGAGACAATTACATTGCCAAATAAGATGATCTCAATCATCTTCAACCTAATTTAACCGCTTAATAAATACGGCGACTCTCAACACACAAATCAGTAATCGTGAATAGATCGCGAACTCCGTACAATTCCAGCCGACAATAGGAGTAGCGATTATTATTATGTTAAGTCCGGAAATAAGTGAAAATAAGTGGTAATTGGTTTAATATAAGTTTATTATATAAAATACGATAATTTATTACCAATACAATCTGCTGGCTTCTGGTAGGTCGAGGTGTTGTGATTTCAATTACAATTCTTTTATAATGCTTGCTTTTATAAAGTTACTATAAATAACTTATAAGATCTGCTTACTAGACGAGTAAGGCTTACGATTTCAACTTCTCAATGTCGTAGAGGTACACGGAGTTCGCCAGGTTTCTTGTACGCTGTGACTAACTTACGCGGCGCCCCTTGCCGTTTATATAACGCAGAATAATTAGGTTAAAGATGAGGAAGCATGATTACGTGTAGAATTCATCTTTTGACAGCTTACGAGTTTACTGGGTCATCGCACTTGCGAAATGCTGAGCATTGCAAAGTGCGGGTTTTTCGACTACCGAGGAGTCCGATGGCTTAGATTCTCGCTCGACCGTAGCATGGAGAAATGCTGACCCTAATGAAAATATCGTTTTGTTTCGCAAATTCGATGACCTACTGTGTCATAACGCTGTATGCTGTATTTGTAAAAATTGCATCTCGCTTTTATGTGTCAGGAAATATCTGATACTAATAATGTGTTTTCTTTAAAATGATAATACGTCTCCGGACGTAACACCTCCCTCCTTAGACTGTTGAATGTCGTAGAGATTCAACAAATGTATCAGAGATTTCTCGTTACAAAATTTGATTTAATGATAAACATAATAATACGATTTATAATAGTGATAGTAATATTAGTAATAATAATTATAATAATAATAATAATAATACCCGTCAGTCTTGGATCGACATGAATTTCTCATAAATTATGGTTTAAACAATTAATACTTTGATTTACAAAATCATGACCATTGGTTATTTTACATTCATGGTTATCAAGTTTAAGTTTTCTAAATTGTTAATTACTTTGGTGCGCATTGTTTAAATTGACAGTTGTATTTAGCGCATATTATTCTTGCTGGAACATAAAAATTGCTGTATTTGTATTTTGAAGAGTTCATTGACTTGGAGTGTCGCGAGGCCGTACAGTTAAAAGTGCATAGTTGTCGAAATTCGCGTATACATTATTCTGTGTCTTGAAAAATCACTGATTTACGTTTTATTTAATGAATGTTTAAATGATACGTCTCCGGACGTATTACCTCCCCCCTTAAATTGATGGCTATAATAAATGTTTAAAATGTGGGGAATCAGTGATTTTTCCTTACAATATTTTACATTAAAAAAAAAAAATTGGATGTATTGTTGAAAAAATTTTTTTTTCTCGAGTTGCAAGTTTTGACACACAAGAGTTCGTTGACTGTCACTTATCGAAATTCCGCAGGGCTATGCAAAAATGTTGTATATAAACCGAGGTAGGTGTGCAGTGAGTATCGTTAGTTTTCAATTTTTCTCAAATTTCTACACTGGAACGAAATGGCTCCTATAATCAGCGTAAGTTTTTTTTTTTTTTTTTTTTTTTTTTTTTTTTTTTTAATCTCCTTTATATCTTTTGTGATCGTAATTTTATTTGTTCGGTTATAGATTCACCGCATCGTTTATGAGAGGACTAAGAGTATTTCGCTTCGTTCTATGAACGAATTATTTCAATTTGGAATCGATGTGGTCAGCGTATTGAAGAGGCCCAATATTTTTGGGTTTTATACGGTAAGAATGTAGTTAATTTGTTCTCTTAAGTTTTACATATTGAATTTACTAGTATAATTGGTATTAATATGTACGGGAGGCTGAGAGAAGCTTCTTAATATATGTAAAAGAAAAATATAATGTACATTTTTTTAATATTCTTTTTGTTCTTTTTGTTCTAGATAAATCAATGGGCCAAGGTTGACCCTAGAGAGAAAGAGAGTCTGGCGAGACCGGATTTTGACTTATTGGAGTTGGCTACCTTGCTGAGGCAAGAGGGGTTTGCCTCTTTAATGATGGGAAGGTTGCAGCTTACCATGGTGCCGATTGAAGAAGACGATTTTTATTGCTTACGGAAATTATTTTATATCTCAGATGTAAATGTGGACTGGAGGGTGAGGTTGCGTTTTATCCAGACTAGTTATGAAATGTTAGTTTACTTAGGTGATATTGTTATTTTTAAAAATAAGTATTAAGTTATGTATTGTATAAAAAAAAATTTTGTATTGTAAAATAAAATGGCAATGAAAAACCAAAAGAGGAATGTTTAATTTCTTTCTCCTTTTCATTCCTTGTCCTCTTTAACCTTGACTCCCAGTGTTACTCTTGTGTAACATAATATAAAAAAGAATTAAATTAGGAAACGATTTCATATTGTTCTCTTCCTTCCGCACTTAAAATCATTAATTATCCTATTTAATGTTTATTTAACATTATCGGGCATCCAATAAACTTTTGTTTTTCTGTAAAGTAATTTATTGTAAATTAGAATGAAAAGATTTCGGATTCATTTTTATTTTTGGGTGTTGGTTGTATGTTGTTCGTTTGGTTAGGAGGTGATTTGGGGAAGGGTGGTAGTGGTCTCATGTTTAGTGGTCTTTGTATTTTTAATTCTTGTAGTTCGAATTCTTCCTGTTTGTTAGTGCTGATTTTCCTTTGGATCGGTCTAGAGATTGTCGGTTTTGTAACTATTATTTCTTTTAACTCGTTATCTCCTTTATTTTTTCCTCTTGTTTCATCAATTTTGTTCAAAACTACTAGTAGATGCGTTATGGAGGTAAACATTGCCCCAAAAAGGTGTTTGGAACATCCATATAGTTTTTGTAATGTGTAACCTCGTATTACTGTATCTACTAACATTTTTATTAACTGTAGTAGGATTAGAGTCATTATAATTCCGGAACTATATGTTCCATATTCTCTGTATTTCTCTAGTAGTTTTTTCCAAGTATTTTCAGCAATGTTAGTTAATGTTCTTTCTGTGAGAAGATTACTCATGATGTCATCTTTTGCAGAATTTTCGCTTCGTGTAAACTTTGTTATTGTGTTTATTATAGATTTTTTTCCATCGGGTAAAGTAGTCTTTCCTGGAAATGTTCCAAGTCTTGTTGTGTATATATCCCACTAGTTGCTAGTGAGGTTAATTTTTCTGGGGTCCAATTTTTGATTATTTTTGGTTTAAAGGTGGTTATGTTTTTTTCAACCTTTCTAGGTGTGGGTGTTAGACTTATCCAGTTATTATCTATTTTGTAGTACGGTGGAATTATTGTATCACAGTCGATTTGAGTTCCTGTTCTTATTAAAATATGAGTTTTTGGTGTAAGAAACCAAGTAGTATTTCTAGCTGTAACAGGAAGCTCTTCGTAACATTCTTTTGTATGCTTGATTTTTACGTTGATAGGGGTGCATTTTATTACATGTATTGCTTCCCCTGCGAGTCGTGCAAGGTATCCTGGTTTTTGCATTACATTGTATGCAAATTCATCTGGGGAATGGGAGGCTAAGGATAAGGAATTTAGAATTTCTTTTCTTTCTAATTCACATATTTTTGTTAAAATGTTTAAATATAAGCTTTTAAATTGCGCCCGAAAATGTTTTTCTACATGAACAAATTTCGCATTTGCATACGCAAAAATATCTATGTTGATTAAATCTCGCTGGTGACTCACATCGTTATCGAATAGTACATTTACGTTGGTTTTTTCGTAAATAAATAATTTAGGGTGTTCCGTTTTTGTTATAATTCTGTCGCAAAACTTAATACTTTCTACAGCATTTAAAGAAAAAGATATATCGTAAGTATTTATTGTATACATTATTTCCTGGTTTGGTGATAATGTTTTTGTTACGGTGCCCTTAAATAGAACATCATATTTGTTATCAAAACAGTTTTCGTTTGGAAAATGCGACCAAAATGTGTAACCGGCTTGAATGTCTATGCAATGCTCGTCTGAGAATTTGCATGTCGTTCCTGAATTTAAATGTAATTTATTATTATTTAAATTTACCTTTGCGTATTCTTCTGTAAGTGTAATTTTTATGAGTCCTTGAACAAGAACATTATCCCAACTTCCATAATCATCCGCGTAGGTGCCTCCCGAACAAGATTTCCTTCGATTTTTCCTGCGAGGACTAATCCTACTGTTTTGATTTCGTTTATTTTAATATTTGCTATTGTGTGAAAGTTGTCATATTTAAATATTCCTGTATTGTGTAGAAATTTACATTGTTCAGCACTAATGTCGTATAAATATTCCTGTAGGCCGTTTTCAACTGGACCTAAGTGGCTGAACATTCCGCAGTGATATATTGTTCGTCTTATTTCTATTTTGCATTGCATTACGTGATTTGTTTTGAATTCCGCTAATTGTAGTAATTGTATGGTCGTATTTGTTATTACTAAATCTTCCTCGTGAAAATTACAGTCTCCGTTGTCTACGAGAGAGTACGTTGTTACTGTTGGGTCAGTAGAACCGCAATCGAATCCAATTATTGTTTGGTTTGGTTGTAGTAAATTATATATAAAAAAAATTTTTAGTAACTCCATCATGTCCTATAACAGAAAGTTATGTTATTATTTTTATTATTTTACAAGACTTAATTTGTTCGAATGAACTGTTTTTGCTTTTCCGTTGTAGTTTATAGTAATATTGTTATTTGCATTTATTTTTATTATGTCAAACGGACCTTGATAATGATTTTGTTCAAGTTTTCCCGGTTTTGGTTCTTTTAAGAGCCATACCTTGTCTTCTTTTTTAAGTTGTATCGGGTTTATAAGTTTGTCATAATGAGTTTTTGATTTTTGTTTTGAAATTATTAAGTTATTTCTAGCTAACTCAGTAGTTGTAGTAATGTTTTTTATTAATTTTTCTAAATACCCGTTATAGGTCGGTAATAATTCCGATCTTTTAATTGGTTCACTAGATGGAACTCTTGCAGGATAAGCAAAAACAAGTTCGTATGGTGTAAATTTATGACTACTATGTACGCTTGTATTATAATGAAGTTGTGCAAATTCTATTAATTCGTCCCATTCGTATTTTTTTGTTGAAAAATTTTTTAGATATTCGCATAGTGGGTGGTGTGCCCTTTCTAAGGATCCATTTGATTGTGGCGAAAATGCTGTTGTTTCAATTTTTTTGAATTTGAATCTTTTAGCTATTTGTTTAATAAGATTACTTGTGAAATTTGCTCCTCTATCGGTTAGTACTATTTTTGGTGAGCCAAATATACATATAAAATTTTTTATAAAAGCGTTTGATACTGATTCCGCCGTTTGATCTTTTAAGCATGATAAAATTACAAATTTAGATAATTGGTCTTGTATAGATAAAATATATTTATTACTATTTTTAGTAGTGTTAAACGGACCTACGATATCCATAGCGATTTTATCAAAAGTTTTTGCTGGTGTGTCTGTGATAATCATTGGTTGTTTAGTTCTTTTACGTTTTAGTTTATTTCTTTGGCAAATTTCGCATTTATTTACTCTGTTCTGGATGTCTGATTTCAAATTTTCCCAAAAATATTTTTCTTTTATACGATTGTAAGTTCTGTTTATGCCTGAATGGCCCCTATTGTAGAGGAGTGATAAGTATCAAAAATTCTATTTCTATCGTTTATATTTACGTAATCTATATTATTCAGACATATTATTACTTTAATTTTTGTGTTTTGAAAATTGTCCTTCAATAATTCTTCTATTTCTTCCCAACTTATGTTTAAAATTTCAATATTCCTTGATATGCTAAAAATGAATATCTTCTGTGTGTTCAAAATTTCTTTTAATTTTTGTATTAATTTTATTAAGTTCTCTTTAACTATTTTCGATGTTGCTGATGTATCGAGACATAGAATAAATATTTTCTTATTTTCAATATTAATTATATCTATTTCGCCCTTTTTTAAGTTTGTATTTATTTTTAAGTTTTTATTTTTGATTAATAAGTTAGTATTCTCGTCTAATGTTTGGTGTTCATGTGATATAAGATGCACAATGTTGTCATTTCTAAGTTGTATTGCGTTTTTTGAATATATTATGTTTTGTTGCGTTTGCGTTGTTGTGCCGTTGTTGTTCTTGCTATTTTTATCTTTTTTTTTCCTGTTTTTGTGTACCAGCTGTAGTTTTCCTTGATCTTCCCCCTTTTTGTTGAGTTTTTGACTGAACTTTATTCGTTTCGCTTGTTTTATCAGTTTCGTTTGGTGATCCTATGTTAGTATTTAATTTGTTTCTTTTTTGTGCTCTTGTAATTACGAAAACTTCTATGGGATTTCGGGACAGTGCGTCTGCGTTAGCATTTTGTTTCCCTGGTTTATACACGATATCAAAATCATAATCAGATAGTTTTAATCTCCATTTTTGAACTCTAGCGTTGTTGTCAGCTGTTTTTAACCACAATAAAGGTTTGTGATCTGTGACGATTGTAAATTTCGTTCCATATATGTAATTTTTAAATGTTTTTACTGCAAACATTATAGCTAATGCTTCTTTTTCGTAGGTATGATATTTAATTTCAGCTTTATGTAAGCTTCTTGATGCATAAGCAATTGCTGGATCTTTACCTATTATTCCTTGTGATAAAATTGCACCTAAAGCAAAGTTTGAAGCATCTGATGTAATAATAAATGGTTCGTCGAAATGTGGATATGCCAAAACTGGTGCTGTACATAGTAAATATTTAATTTCATCAAAGGCTATTTGTTGATCTTTCTCCCAATGAAATTTTACGTCTTTTTCTAGTAATATATTTAAAGGTTTTGTTATCTTTGCATAGTTTTTTATATGTCTTCTGTAGTAATTCGAAAGTCCTAAAAATTCTCTAATATTTCTAATGTTTTTAGGTATTGGAAATTTATTTACTGCTTCTACCTTTTTTAGATCTGGTTTTATGCCATGTTCGCTTATAATATGTCCTAAATAACATACTTCTTTTTTAAAAATTCGCATTTTTCCGGTTCTAATTTTAAATTAGCTTCTCTTAATTGTTGTGCAACTATACTGAATCTTTCGTTTGTTTCGTCTATAGTCTTTCCAAAAATTATTATATCGTCAATAAAGACAAAGCATATTTTACCTATTAAATCGCCTAAGACTGTATTTAGAACTCTTTGAAATGTACGCGGCGAATTTTTTAATCCGAAAGGCAAAACATGAAATTCAAAGCGTCCTAATGGATGTATACTAAAGGCCGTTTTATGTGTGTCTTTTGGTTTCATGGGAATTTGGTGAAACCCCGATTTTAAATCTATGACATGATAAAATTTTGTTTTTCCCAATTGATCAAAAATTTCTGTAATATTTGGAAGTAAGTAAGGATCCGATATTGTTTTTTCATTTAATTTACGATAATCTATGACTAAACGCCATCGTTTTTGTCCATTTACTAGTTGTTTTTTTTCTACAATCCATGCTGGAGCGTTGAAAGCACTTTTTGAATTTCTTACCAGATTATTTTTTATTAATTTTTTTGTTTCTTCTACAGCCACTTCCTTTAGCTTATGTGGTAAAGGAAATTGTTTTACGTATACAGGTTTATCATCTATTAAGTTAATTTCATGTTGTTCTACGTTACATGATCCTAAACTGTCGCCCTCTAACCAGAATATGTCTTTATTTTTCATTACTAAATCCTTAATAATTATTTTATTATTTTCAGGTAAGTTTTCGTAACGGATTTTTTTGAATAACTCTTCCTCGCGGTCTGATTTTTTATTTGGATCATTTTTTCCTATAAAATTTATTGATCCTAAGTTTAAAATTTCATTTTTATCTATTTGCAAATCATCCGTTATTTGAAAACCGTCAGGCAAATAATCTATTTCGTAAGAGATAAAGTTATATTCTTTTTCGTTTCCAAAAATTTTTTTATATTCTTCTAAATCAACTTCAATATTCTTATTTATTATTGTTAAAAATTGTTTGTAGTCTGTCGGTTTGATTTCCTCAAAATCCATTATTTCATCTTTATTTTCAAGAGCTATATTAATATTATTTATTAAAGATTTGATATTATTTTTGTTATTCTGTAAAATTGTTTCGTAATGTACATCTGCTTTGTCCTTGGGTAATATTTCGTCGAGAATTTTCCTCTGTAGTTCTATTTCCTCTTTATTAAGTTCAGGGATGTGATTTAAGATTTGTGTTATATCTTCATAAAATGTTATTTCCGAAGTTATTTTCATCTCTTTTTTGTTAATTAATTCAGGTTCATAGGATACAGAGCAAGTTACTTCTTCAGATTTCCCCGAATGTTTGTTTAACATTACTTTTTCTAGCTTTATTTCCTCTTCAAATTCTAATTTTGCTTGTTGTTCTATTGGTGTGTTTTCCGTTTCCTTAATAAATGTTTGTCTTATTTCATTTCCCTGGGATTTATGGTTATTTGTAATTGTATTAAAAGAGCCTGTTTTTATCGTGTATCTTGGTTTCAATGCAATTTTACTATTATTTAGTTGTAAATAACCTTCATCTAGTCTTAACTTCTGTTCCGAGAGTATTTTAATACCTAGTATTCCATCGTAAGGGAGAGAAAATTCTTCAGGAGCTACATGAAAATCAATAAACAAATCATTAATTAGCATTTTTACTACTCCCAATGTTTCTATGGCCTTATCTGTGATGCCTGATAGCTGAATTTTCTTATTTTCTAATATTATGTATGGTGGTATTTGATTTTTCTTAATAATGTTTAGCTGGGCCCCGCTATCTACGAGTAATTTGCATGATTTTGCGGTGTAAGGATTTTTTATTTCAATATACTGTAGTGCATTTTCTAATCTTAGAAAGTACATTGTAATTTTTGATGAAGTTAGTTTATTATTTTCATGTGTTGTGATCATTTGAGTATCTAGCAGATTTTCTTCTTCGTTCTTCTTGATTAACGTATCAACTTCAACGTCTTTTATAGTTAATTTATTTTCTTGATTTTCTAACTCTAAGTTTTTTGTAGTTTTATCTGTTAATGTGATTGTTTTGATGTTCGTTTTATTGTCGAGTGTTTCGTTTTGTTTTCTTCTGATCCACTCGCTCTCAGAAGAATTTAAGCGTTTCCCGAATTTCGCTGTTCGTAAGTATTTTGCTGTGTCCTATAGCATTCTTCAAGTGAGTGAGTAAAATTTTTGCAGAGGCTGCAGAATTTTTCTAATTTACCTTCTACTTGTTTCAATAACATACAATTTTTGATCGTATGTCCCCTTTTCCTGCAATAGGCACAAGTTGGTGCTGTTTCTGCCCTCTGTAATTTCCTACAATTTTCTATCGAATGTCCTGCGATTTTACAAAATTCACAATACGGTTTTTTTTTTTTTTGCGTGTTTATTTGTTGATTAAAATTCGTATTTCTTGGATGAAAATATTGTTGTTGCATTTTATTTGTGAATCCATTTGAATTGTTATTGATGTGATAATTATTCTTATATTCTGGATTATTATAGTTTGATTTGTTATTTGTATAATTATTATTTATTGGTAAAGTAGAGTTTCTATCTGGGCAATGCATTGCTGTATGTGTTGTTGCTCCACAAATTTGACAATTTATTCTATTTCCGAATGTTTGTTGTCTACTTTGCATAGCCATAATTCCCGCTATTTGACAATCTGAGGTTTCGTGACCTTCTATAGCACAGATTGTGCACCATATCATTTTCCTCGTTACCTGACAGTATTTCATTACATGTCCGGGTTTATTGCACCTTTGACATACTGCCGACGGGCAGTTCTTCATTGTGTGGCTCACGTTACCACAGAGCTCGCAACATTCCTCGGTGTTAGCACTTTTTTCGCACGTATTTGGGTCATGGCCTTTTTCTTGCATTTCCAACATAATTCATATTTTTTATAATCGGGCATTGTGTTACTGTGTGTCCCATGTTTTGGCAGTATTGACAGTGGTTTCCTTGCATTTCGTTTAATCTACATGTATCTATTGAATGTCCACTTAAACTACAATAATTGCAAATTAATTCCATTTTATCTTTTACTGTATTACAAAAGTATGATAAGTGGTCTTTATTTTTACAATATACGCATCCTGCATTTACGCAAAACATTGCTTCATGAAATTTATCGTTACAAATTTGACAATGAAATGTTCTAGCTTCCTTTTTTATATTTAGTTTCTCAGTATTGAATAGTATATTTGCATTATCTTCTCTTTGTAATTTTTGCTTTTCAAGTCTTAATTCTATCTCTATTGCTTTTTTCATAGCGGCATGTGTACTATTCGGTTCACCTAATTCTACTCTTATTTCTTGTTTTAAACCGTTTTTGAAACTGCTTAATACATCATTTTCTAGTTGAGTTTTAAATGTTTGTACTTGCTCTGCCGTAACGCCGTCCTCTATTTTTTTTAGTTCTATTATATTTGTGCTTATTATTCGAATTTTATTTCCGTATTCTAATACTGATTCATTAGTTTTTTGAACTATTCTCCGTAATTTACCATATAGTGTATATAGGTCTTCTGTAGAAGGGTAAATAGTTCTTATAGCGGTTATTAATTCTTCGATGTTCCCAATTGTCATTGTTTTTATTGCTTTATGTATTTCTCCACGTAACTTCATTTTTAAAATTTGTGCTAAATTCCGTTCATCAGCTGCGTTAACAATGTTTTTTGCTTCTTTAAGTTTGTCGATATATTCTTCTGCTGTTATATTTTTTCCGTCAAATGTTGGTACTAATCCCAATATTTCTTTCAGTGGTAATTTGAGCTGCTGATTTGCCATATTTATTTCGGGTTCTATTATGATTCTATTAATCCCCGATTCAACCGTATTGTTTGTTTGGTTTAATAATTCTGTTTCTGTTTCTCTTGTTTCCTGTAGTCCTGTTCTAGCTAAAATAAGACTTTGTTCGTTTAGTATTCCGTCTATGTCCGTGTAGTCGCCTATTTCATCTACTGATGTATCTACTGTTTTATCAAAAAATGCAGAATCACGATTTAATAATGTTGGCGTAAAATATTCTGTCGGTGACTCTAAATCCGATTTTGTTTGAGGTAAAAGTAAAGAATTTTTTGAATGATTTTGTGTTAAATTGTCTTGATTGTCTAGTTGTTTGTTGTCTGATTTTGTTATATCTCCTACTCCTGAGGTTGATGGAATGTCGATACTCGGTATTTCTAGTACTGTTTTATTTTTTTGGTCTTGTGATACATTTACGTATGTGTGTGATGTAAGATTAATGAGATCAATGTTTGAACTTTGCGAATTTGTACCAATTTCTTTGTCAGATGTTCCTGTTTCTTCGTTTAATGTTTTTTTATTTCGTGAGCGTGGAGGCGATCGTGGTGTTTTAGAACTTTTTTGGAATATGTTATTTGATTCCCGATTTCTTTCACTTACTGTATTTTTTAAACTTGGATTTTCTATAGTTTTACTTCTTGTTATTATTGGATTTACTATATCCTTCTTATGTGACATTACATATTAATAATTTTATTTATTAATTTATTATAATTAGTATTTATTTCAGAATTGTGTTTAATTCATTTTCTTTGTAAATTGGTTTTGTAATTTTAATTTTACTGTTCTGTTTTTCAGTAAATTAATTTTATAATTCATATACATTCTCCTTGTTTTGTTTATTTATTTGTTAACATTTTTATTTTAATATGCCTTATGATTTCAATTATCATTTGTACTAGGCTGTATATATTTTTGTATTTGTATTTCTTATTTTTCAAAATACTATATTTATTTATGCAATGGTTTTTTAATTAACCAATTTATTATTATTCACTTTTCTCTATCTGTGTTGATCATTATTTTATTTCTTTATTTTTTTACACAGTATATTATATTTTTTTTTTATTTATTTGATAATTATTTTTCAATCTTGTAATTGTAGTTTATTATTATGATCTTTTGTTTATATATTGCAATAACTTTCTTTTGTTTTATTATTTTTTCCTTTTTAAATCGTTTTATTATTGATTTTTTTTTTCTCAATTTCTTATTTGAACTAGATCGTTTTTTATTTTTCACGTAATCTATTTTCATTTGAACATTTCTTTTCACTAACCACCTATTTTTCCGCTTTTATTAATTTTCTTGAAATTATAATATGTTAGTTTGTTAGTAACTCGACGAGCCATACACGTTTTTCTTCGTAAGTTTAAACGATCATGCTACAATGATCCTCTCAACTTCTTACTGCATAACGAGAAGCTCGGAAGCAATTAGTAATAAATTATTAGTATAACCAAATACAATTCGTTTTTCACTATTCCGATCTTATTTTCATATGAATCTAGTGAACTTACGTTCGATTCGTACCGGAACCAATGTTAAGTCCGGAAATAAGTGAAAATAAGTGGTAATTGGTTTAATATAAGTTTATTATATAAAATACGATAATTTATTACCAATACAATCTGCTGGCTTCTGGTAGGTCGAGGTGTTGTGATTTCAATTACAATTCTTTTATAATGCTTGCTTTTATAAAGTTACTATAAATAACTTATAAGATCTGCTTACTAGACGAGTAAGGCTTACGATTTCAACTTCTCAATGTCGTAGAGGTACACGGAGTTCACCAGGTTTCTTGTACGCTGTGACTAACTTACGCGGCGCCCCTTGCCGTTTATATAACGCAGAATAATTAGGTTAAAGATGAGGAAGCATGATTACGTGTAGAATTCATCTTTTGACAGCTTACGAGTTTACTGGGTCATCGCACTTGCGAAATGCTGAGCATTGCAAAGTGCGGGTTTTTCGACTACCGAGGAGTCCGATGGCTTAGATTCTCGCTCGACCGTAGCATGGAGAAATGCTGACCCTAATGAAAATATCGTTTTGTTTCGCAAATTCGATGACCTACTGTGTCATAACGCTGTATGCTGTATTTGTAAAAATTGCATCTCGCTTTTATGTGTCAGGAAATATCTGATACTAATAATGTGTTTTCTTTAAAATGATAATACGTCTCCGGACGTAAAAATTATACGGGCCAATACGAGCCACATCAGATTTCTTATAATTTCATATATCAAATAAAGTGAATATTCAGCTACAAAGCTATCAGTTTAATTATTTACGAGAGTTCACCTCAAGGACGAAAGGTAATATAAACCATATATCAATTGAATATAATTCAAATATAATTTGAAGATAAACCATACAAATTTCAATACACATATAAGAGTAGATTCCTCGACATTCAAGACTTAACAGATCTTTAATCAAATATTTTTTTTCAATAATTATGCATCTCATTTATGTATGCGAAAATAGATGTATGAATAATTAAATTTATTTTTAGTATCGCATTTTAATTTTATTTCAGTGCTCATGTATATCTATATACGTAATATGGTATACGTAACCAGAATAGTCAAAGTACCATCTAAGGAGCGTGATTGGTCTTTATTTTGTGGTTCAATATAAATATATCTACAAAAATATAAAATTATCAAGTGTACTAAATTATAAATTTAGCGTACATAATAGCAATGTCGATAATTTTGAACCTATTGCATATTTTACGGATGTTAATACTATTATATATTTGTATACACACAGTATACGTAATAAGAATAGTCGTAGTGCTATCTTATAAGCGTGTTGGTAGCTTTTTATTACTGATAAATGTATATATTCAAGAAAAATTGATTACATTATCAGTGATATTTAAAAAAAGGTATCATGATTATTTCATGAGTTTTAGTGCGATCTGTGAGTAATTTTTGGAACTAAAACTTCTACTCCAGCGCCATCTACTGCTCCATGTACAATAGTTGACTCCACCTGCACTATCGACTGAACCCAACGCGATTTTTGTTGAGTATCACATAGCCTTAATATAGTCTTTTTTAAACTTTATTAATAACACAGCTCCACAAAAAAAAGAAAAGTTTCTTTACTTTAGATCGGACTATCATATCTCGGTGTACTTTGGCTCCCTAAGTATGAATCCAAGGTCAGAATTCGTCCACCACGTCTGACTTTGGTTTTTAATATATCTCAAAAATCTTATACCTAATGATATCTCCAATGTCAGACGTGATGGATGAATTCTGGCCTTGGATTCATACTTAGGGAGCCAAAGTACACCGAGATATGATAGTCCGATCTAAAGTACAGAACATTTTCTTTTTTTTGTGGGGCTGTATTATTAATGAAGTTTAAAAAAGAGTATATTAAGGCTATGCGATACTCAACAAAAATCGTGTTGGGTTCAGTCGATGATGCAGGTGGAGCCAACTATTTTATATGGAACAGTAGATGGCGCTGAAGATATGCTCAATCTGGAGTAGAATTTTTAGTTCCAAAAATTACTCACAGATGGCGCTAAAACTCATGAAATAATCATGATACATTTTTTTAAATATTACTGATAATGTAATCAATTTTCAAAAAAATTGTTTTTACTTTGTTTTTTAATATATCTCAAAAATCTTATACCTAATGATATCTCCAAAGTAAAAACAATTTTTTTGTTAATCTTTTCTACAAAACAATGTAGCATTTGCGCCCTTCAAGACCAACTTTACACCATCCCTCTACATTTTTTTTCTCGGAGATCTGAATATGTATTTCGAGATAGAAATAAAGAATTTGATTTTAAGAGATATGTGCGAGTTTACAAAATTCAGATATTTAGATCTCGGAGAAAAAAATTGTAGAGAGATGGTGCAAAGTTGGTTTTGAAGGGTGAAAACAATGCTACATTTCTTTGTAGAAAAGATTAACAAAAAAATTGTTTTTACTTTGTTTTTTAAGATATCTCAATATTTTACTTGCATCAAAATGATTATAGAATATTTTAATATTTTCGATCATATACAAAACCAAAAAATTAGTATTTATACTAAAATTATAAACTAAATAATATTGTAGGTCTCTTATACGAGAGGACCAAAATTAACTTTTATTGTGTGTAAATTGTAGCTAAAGACACTATCTATAACAATACATAATTTTCTATCTTATTACATAGAATATTTTGTATACATTTTAGCTACAATTTTCACATCTTGAAAGTTTATTTTGGTTCCTTTGAATAGGAGATCCATAAATCAGTTGCTCGTTGATAGATTTATGACTTGGTTATCGGTAGCGTTGGAAATATTTGGACCCAATTAACTCAGTAATATTGTAGATCTCTTATACGACGGGACCAACATCAATTTTCATTGTGTACAAATTGTAGATAAAGACACTACCTATAAACATACAACATTTTCTATCTTATTACTGTAAGAAAAATCTTTGAACGTTCTAATTTTCGAATATCGAGTTTAAACAGAAAAATGCGAAGCGCCAGTACGATCTAGAAAATTTTAGATTCTTCCGCGGTCATTGTAAACCGAATGTTGTTCTTAGATAGCGATGGTGGGCCTTAGCACCCCATGTGACGACGCGCTTAACGCTGATTGGCCGCAAGCGATCTCTCCTTCGAATTTCGGGCTGGAGCATTTTGCGTATGCTGAAGGCTAGACGCAGGGTTTTTGACACGGCACTCGACAGTGACGTACGAAGGTGGAAATATAAAAACAAGAGTGAGCGCCTCCTCGAAATCTATTCGCTTCCCGCACGCCTTGCGGTGAACTCGCGCCACGCGATCGGTGTACCCTCGGTAATTTTAAGTAAATTCTAGTTTGTACCTTTTCACCATTCTATAATAAACTCAGTTATACCCTTCACTCCGTATTAAGACATTTATTTTCGCTCCTCTAACCAACCTGAGAAATCTAGGTGTGGGGCAAAGAGTTGACGCAACCGTGTGAAGTGATGGTGAAAAAATTTTGAAGAGCAGTGTGTAAAGGCTATTATATTTAAGGGAATAGCATCAGCAGTGTGTATTCGCGGAAGCTTTGTGCGCGACCTTTCTGCGTGTGTCGACGCGAAATGTTTTTCCAGAGAAAAAAACCTTTTACACGTGCACGCTTCGATACGTTAAATATTTAAGTGTCGAAAGATGGACGCTTATACGGTAGTTCAATTGAAGTTATTTTTGCGCGTAAGACAACTTCCGGTTCATGGATCGAAAGCGGAGTTGATTCTGAGGTTGTTGGATTACGATCCGAATATTCTTGAAACTCTCAGGCAAGAAGCTGAGCAACGAGAGATGGAAGAGCAGCAACACCTAGAAGCCGAAAGACAGCAGCGTGAGCTGGAGGAACGTGAGCAGCGAAATTAAGAGGAACGCGAGCAGCGAGAGTGGGAAGAACAAGAGCAGCGCGAGCGGGATAGAGAGCGTCAAGATGGGCAAGATGGCGATGGCCAAGTACCGCAGAACGCCAACGACGATCAGGGGCCCCCTCATCAAGCGAACGACGATATAAGACGAGAGATAGATTTCCTAAGAAAAGAAAGAGATTTGGCGCTACGAGAGCTACAGGTAATACAGCGCGAAAGAAATGCACACCGACCGAGTTCGCAGGGCACCACTACGCAGCACAGCGACGCTAGGAGTATGTCAGAAACGACGGTGAACATCAGAGCTATAGGTGAACTTCTGAGCAATTTTGAGAGTCGCGAAGATACTTTTTGGCGTTGGAGACAACAACTTGAACTTTTAATGGCAACATACAACTGAATGAAAATGCTGCACGCGTGTTAATTAGTTCTAAAATGAAAGGACGTGCTTTGAATTGGTTTCAATCAAAATCAGAACACTTGATGTTAAGCATAGCGGATTTACTTAAATAAATGGCTGCATTATTTGATGATCGTCCAAGAAAATTAACGCTACGTAAAGAATTTGAAGCAAGAGTATGGCAAAAGAAAGAACCATTTTCCGATTATTATCACGACAAACTGATACTAGCGAATCGCGTCCCCATCGTTGAAGAAGAACTTATTGATTACCTGATTGAGGGAATTCCGGACGAACGATTACAAGATCAGGCTCAAATGATGCGGTTCAAAGAGAAAAACGGACTTCTGGAAGCATTTAAGAAAATTTCTCTTGACCCAAAGAAAAGTGATTATGATAAAAAAGACAGTAAGCCACTTGCGTCAAGGCGCAAAGAAAATGGACCTATAAGTGACAAAAAGTGCTTCAACTGCAACAGGTAGGGGCATATGGCTAGGGAGTGTCAGAAGCCAAAGAGACTCACTGGTTCTTGCTTCTTGTGTCACTCGATGCAGCATCAGGCAAAGGATTGTCCGACGCGGACGACGGATCAAGGGCTGAAACATCAGATAGCAGATCCAGCGGCCGGATGTCGCAACAGTGGCGGCGCAACACCGCTAACGAGTGGGGCGACAATGACGACGACGACGCCGAGCAACGTGCTACAATTATCGACAGTCAGCGCTCCATATATGGTATTGTTAAAATTCTCGAATAGCAATGGTAATAACCAAGCGTTTAGTTTTGCGTTTAACGCTGTTTTAGATTCGGGATCACCAATTAGCATTATAAAAAATAGCTTTGTATCTGACGATTTACGCATGCTCATAGATGATACGTGTAATGTATTTTGTGGCATTAACGGTTCGCGATTAAAGATTTTTGGCATTTTCGAAAAAGAAGTGATTATTGAAGGCATTTCGATAAAAATTAAATTTTACATTGTTCAGATGAGACAATAAATTTCACTGTCTTGCTTGAAAGAGATTTTTTATACACCCTTCAATTAATGTAACTCTGAATGATCGCGTTATTATTTCAAAGCTTGAAGATGAATCTGTGTCCGTGTTCGAAAATCAAGTCAGAGAGTTAATGCATATCGAATATTTGAATGCGCCCGAGGATATGACAAAAAATCTTCAGATTAATCCGGAAATTGATTTTGATACTGCCCAAAAAATAAGATTTCTATTTAGAAATAATTATGAAAAGTTTCAGGAGAAAAATAGAGATGAAATTCACTTCGAAATGCAAATTTCTTTAACGCATAACCAGCCGATTAGTTTTCGTCCACGTAGATTATATTTTGCTGATAAAGGAAATCTGCAAGCAATATTAGACAACTTAATAAGCAGAGGTATTATAAGGCCAAGTTCTTCGCCGTACTCGAGTCCAATTGTACTTACAATAAAAAAAATCCGGCGAAGCGCGATTGTGAATTGATTACAGGGAGCTTAATAAAATAACTGTGAGTGATAATTATTCGCGCCCTTTAATCGATGACAATCTTGATCGTTTGAGAGACAAGAAGTATTTTACGACGCTGGATTTAAAGGACGGATTTCACCATGTGAAAATTGCGGAAGAATGTATAAAGTACACGTCATTTATAACGCCTCTTGGACAATTCGAATATTTACGCTGCCCGTAGGGATTAAAGAACAGTACGCGCGTTTTTACACGTTTTATTAATTTGATTTTTAAAAAGTTAGTAAGAAATGGTAAATTATTATTGTTCGTTGACGATATTTTGATTGCAACCGAAAATATTGACGAGCACTTAGAGATTTTAAAAGTTGTATTCGAACTTGCAGGCTGTGCTCATCTGAAGTTCAGATTGGACAAATGCCGGTTTTTGCAAACACAAATTAATTATTTAGGATATCATATTAAGGTAAACGGCATTCGTCCAACTAACGAAAATATCGCGTCTATTTTAAATTATCCTTTACCGAGAAACGCAAGAGAAGTATTGCGATTTGTTTGTCTCGCGAGTTATTTTCGCAGATTTATTCCAAACTTCTCACTCATTGCAAAACTGCTCTACGATTTAGTTAAGAAAGATGCATAATTTACATTTGATAATTGGAAGAATGAAGCATTTGAAGCTTTAAAAAATCACCTTGCTAGTCGACCAGTATTAGCGATATATTCGCCGAAAGCAGAGACCGAGTTGCATTGCGACGCGAGTACATTAGATTTTGGTGCGATTCTTTTACAAAAGCAAGCAGATGACTTATTCCGCGTAGTCTCTTACTTTAGTCAGCGCATTACCCCTGCGGAATCGCGTTATCACAGTTTCGAACTTGAATGTTTAGCAGTCGTGAACACGACTAAAAGATAAAATATTTATCTCTTGGGGGATAAAATTTAAAGTCATAACTGACTGCGACAGTTTTCGTCTATGAAAGGCATTAATCCGCGCATAGCTAGATGGGCGTTGCTTTTACAAACTTATGATTTCGATGTACAACACCGCCCAGGTAGGAGAATGATCCACGTAGATGCTTTAAGTCGGTGTCATAGCGTATGATAGAGGCTAATACATTCGAGCGCACTTTATCAATTTGCCAAGATCGAGACGAGGAAATCATTAAAATTCGCGATGAGTTAGAAAAAAGGGAAATGCCTTTGTATGAACTTCGCGATGGTCTTGTTTACCGTAAAGACAAATTGAAAAAACTTTTATTTTATGTTCCTCGTTTGACGGAAGCAAATGTAATAAGATCTTGCCGTGATGATATTGGACATGTTGGTGTAAATAAAGTGGTAAATAATATTTCGAAAATCTATTGGTTTCCGCATATGCGCGACAAAGTTAAAAATCACATTGAAAATTGCTTGAGATGTGTAGAATTTTCACCCGTTCAAGGAAAACGCGAAGGCTTTTTGTACGCTATCCCGAAAGAAAACGTGCCTTTTGATATGGCTCATATTGACCATTTGGGCCCCCTTAGAAAACCGCTGCCAATTCATTGGCACATAGCTTCCTCAAACTTAATTTATTGATCCCTTTAATCAATTTTTACTTCTAATATTTAAAATTTAATACTTTATCTTGTACGGTTAGACTAACTAGGAGAGGGTCATGGGTCCGGAATCAGCTTAAACTGTGCGTTATGTCTTTTTTCGTAATGGACCGATTTTTTTGGGCAACGAACTTGATCTGAAAATATATAAAAGCTACATCTGTGCCAAATTTCAGGACGATTGGGTAATTTTTGCTGTAGTTATCGTGCGATAACGAAAACGCAAAATTTATTCTAAAATAATTCTTTTCTAAAAAACAAATGAAGATCATCTCTTGAAATTTTAACCAAATATAGTCTTCTATAAGTTTAATAAGTGGTTAAAATTTTGAGTCGATAAATCAAGTAATTTCTGAGAAAATGCGATTCAAAAATTTTTTAAAAAATTTTTTAACCTCAAATATCTTTTTTCGTAATGGACCGATTTTTTTGGGCAACGAACTCGATCTGAAGGTATATAAAAGCCACATCTGTGCCAAATTTCAGGACGATTGGATAATTTTTGCTCTAGTTATCGTGCGACAACGAAAACGCAAAATTTATTCTAAAATAATTCTTTTCTAAAAAACAAGTGAAGATAATCTCTTGACATTTTAACTACATATAGTCTCAAATTAGTGTAATAACTGGTTAAAATTTCAAGTCGATAAATAAAATATTTTTTAAGAAATTAATTTATGAAATATAAAAAAGTTTTCCTTAATAACAAATGTCAGAGTGAAGATATTTTAAAAAAGGAAAATATAGGTAATTTAAATACCTTTCAAGAAAAGTTTATCGTATTATGTAAATTATTACATAATAGCCATTAGGCTATAAGATATGAAAATATCAAAAAAACTAAAAATTCAAAATTTGTTTTTGGAAAATAATTTTTTTTTCTAAAAAACAAATGAAGATGATCTCTTGAAATTTTAACCACGTATAGTCTTCAATTAGTGAAATAACTGGTTATTTATTTCAAGTCGATAAATAAATTATTTTCTGAGAAATTAATTTATGAAATATAAAAAAGTTTTTCTTAATAACAATTGACAGAGTGAAGATATTTTAAATTTTAAAAAAGGAAAATATAGGTAATTTAAATAGCTTTCAAGAAAAGTTTATTATATTATGTAATAATGACTGTAAGATATGAAAAAATCAAAAAAACTAAAAATTCGAAATCTTTTTTTGGTTATAAAAGAAAAGAAAATCAATAAAAACTCAAATCCATCAGGGTACCTTCCTTTTCTCGCGAAACGAAGAGAATAAGCTTTACCCGACGAAAATCGGTCGATTTGTTTCGGAGATATGAAGAGTTCAAATATACACACATACACACACACTCAAACACACACACACACACACACACACACACACACACACACACACACATACATCGACGAAAACAAAAATGATCAAAATCAACTAATATACACATATATCGCCTTAAAACATCTTTTTGAACATTTTTTTTTCGAAATTTTTTTTCACCATTACAAAGCTTCCTCTATGAGAAAGCAAAACGGAAAAAGGTTATAAACACATACTTGTTGTTGTTGACCCGTTTACTAAATTCACGAAATTATTGGCGTGTAAGTCAACAAAGAGTGAGAAAAGCATTAGACATTTGAAAGAGTATACAAGAGCGTATAGTAAGCCGCGACGTATAATTTCCGACAGAGGTACTTCGTTCACTTCAGCGGAATTTAAGTTTTGTACAGAGCGAAAAAATTGATCACGTCTTAGTAGCTGTAGCTGACATTACGCCAATGTTAGCGAAATTAGCTGTGGATACCAGTAAATGGGACAGAGTTCTCGACAACACTGAATTTGCGATGAATAACACTATATGTAGTTCGCGTAAAGAAACACCAAGCAGACTTTTATTTGGCTTTAATCAGCTAGGCGAAACCATCGACGTTCTGCGATTAATTTTTGATAAAAACGATAGCGTGCGAGATTTAGTAGCGATAAGAGAGAAAGCGAATGAAAATATTATTAAATCACAAGTTGAGAATATAAAGAATTACAATGCAAAAAGAAAAGCTGCGCATAATTATAAGCAAGGCGATTATGTAATGATCCGTAATATAGACACTTCCGCGGGAGTGAATAAAAAACTTTTACGGAAATTTAGAAGGCCTTACATTGTAAAGTGTTAGATAACGATCGATACGTAATTACAGACATTGACGGTTTTCAGTTCACACAAATGCCCTACAACGGAGTATGTGCACCCGATCAAATGAAATCTTACGTTAAAAGTGCTGTTTAATGTTACTGTTTGTATACTCTATTATAATGTAAAAAAAAAATAAGATTTGGTAATCATTATGACGGACAAGACGTCCTTTATGTCAGGTATGGCCGAGTTGTAAAAAAAATCTTTGAACGTTCAAATTTTCGAATATCGAGTTTAAACAGAAAATTGCGAAGCGCCAGTATGATCTGGAAAATTCTAGATTCTTCCGCGGTCATTGCAAACCGAATATTATTCTTAGAAAGCCAGGGTGGGCCTTAGCACCCCGCGTGACGAGGCGCTTAACGCTGATTGGCCGTAAGCGATCTCTCCTTCGCCCTCGAGGTGTATTTGCTCCCCGCATGCCTTGCGATCAACTCGCGCCACGCGATCGGTGTACCCTCGGTAATTTTAAGTAAATTCTAGTTTGTACCTTTTCACCATTCTATAATAAACTCTTTTATACCATTCACTTCGTATTAAGACATTTATGTCCGCTCCTCTAACCAACCTGACATTACACAGAATATTTTGTATACTAATAGGTAGTGCCTTTAGTTACAACTTCATTGCTCAATAACTCACTTATGAGCTGGGTGACTTTAGCGCAGGAAATATTGGGACCATATGGACAAAATGACTTGATTCATATTTGATATTATTCCTTCTGACTATAATAGTTATGGCATGTATGTATAATTTTTCTAAAATAATAAAACAGTAAATTTATAAGTCTTTCACATTACTTTTCTATAAAAAGAACTGGTCATAATATAAATAAATTAATACCATAACTTATTATAAAGCACATCTGTAAGTACTTAATATGTGCTGGGTGACTTTATCGCAGGACATATTTGAACCCGTGTCATCAAAGGACCTTATATTTGATATGATTCTTTGTGCCTATAATGGTTATAATAAATATTTTTTTGAAAACAAATTATTGTAAAATAAAAGAAAATGTATGTTTTTATAAAAATATCATGATAAATATAAATTTTATTTGGAAAAGTAATACGTACATGCCATAACTATTATAGTCAGAAGGAATAATAGGGTAGTGGTCCATATTAGTGTGCCTGTCTATATTTGTGTGCCCTATTATTATAACATATCCTAGAAATGAACGAGTAAAAACGTAACACTAAAATATTTTTTTTCATAAAGTATAATTAACTAAGTTTAAATAGAATTAATTACTTAATTTGTTTTCATCTACTATAACATTAATAAAGAACTTACAAAAATATGTTTCACGGTTTGCGGTGTGTTACGATGATTCCTTGTTCAAACTTGCTAAGAAATGACATTTTTAAAAGTCACATTAAATAATGTTTCGGAAGGATTTTAATGTGGGATACAATTCATTATATATAAAATAATATTATGTTTGTAACGGGCTAAAAGCTGTCCTCGGTGCGCTATCTCTCGAAGCGGATCTGCCGATGAACGGCGCAGCAATGGACCGGCGCGTGCTGTTGCTCGCCGTGGGCTGCTTTCAGCAGCAGCCGCGCCTTTTCGGTCCTTTACAGCGCGCGACTTCGTCGTCGCGCTCTCTCTCGAGCGTGCTGCCCCAACTGCTCAGATATCACGCGAGTACTACGTACTTGCGACCGCGGAGCCTGGTGGTATTCATCACCGTGCCACCGGATAGAGAAGCGGAATTAGGGTGCGCTAAATAACAGGCGAACAAGTGTAAAAGAAACACTTATATTTATTGACTCTCGGGCGGTTATCTAATTACACACGCGGCGCGTACTCTAGGTACGCGCTGATTCGGGTGGTGCGCCCGCGCATGCGAAGTACGTGTGCTCGGTTGCACACACGTAAGCGCATAGGCGGCTCGCGCCGACGTCGGCCGATCGCCGCGCACGATCGGCCCTCACGCACGCGTCGACGGCCTCGCTCGCCCGAATTCACTTCCCGGACGCTCGTCATCCGCGGGGAAATGCGCGTGCACGCCTGGCCAGGACTTACCTCGCTCTATCGGCGACGATGCAGGCGGACAGGCCGTGCGACATTGGCCACCGTGCGCCGCTGCGTCTCTCTCTCTCTCTCTCGCTCCTGCGAGTATCTTCGGCCGCGATGATCTCTCTCACTCACTCCCGTCAGTGAGCTCGCCGCACTGCTCTCCATCGCTCTTTCGCTGCCGCGGTCGAGTGTGGCTCTCTCTCCCCCTCCCTCAACCACCGGCGAACGCGGTTCTTGGAGCCGTGCTGCGCCTCTCTCTCACTCTCGTGCACTACACTGCACTTACTCCGCGATCCTGCCGCCATACTCTTGCACTTCACTTCGTCTCTCTCTCTCTCTCTCTCTCTCTCTCTCTCTCTCTCTCTCTCTCTCTCTCTCTCTCTCTCTCTCTCTCTCTCTCTCTCTCTCTCTCTCTCTCTCTCTCTCTCTCTCTCTCTCTCTCTCTCTCTCTCCCCTCTCTCTTTCCTCCCTCTCTCTCCCTCTCTCTCTCTCTCTCACTCTCCAAGTCTTCGCGCACGGGGTACGAGCAGCTGCCTCAGCTACGGCAGAAGCGATACTGCCGGGCTCTGTCTCTCTCTCCCCTTCCCCCCTCGCACAAGGTTGCTGCGAGTTTTCTTTTCGGGGCTTATAGTGTATAGTTGCGCTCAGTACTTTTCGCACATCTACACGCGCGCGCAACTACATACACATACGAAAGCCTCTGGAGAAACACGAGGACAAGCCCGACTAGATTCGCGAAGCCTCATGCCGAAATCGCCGTCCTTGCCTTCTCTAGGGCCGCGGCATGTTTACGTTTTCGGGCATCTAGCCATGTATATATCGTGTGTCGGAGATCGGCTCGATCCGAGCTCCGTGTTCGCGCACATATACACACATAGACGCGCCAGCCGTTACATGTTATATAATAAACTTTAATATAAAGATTTTCAATTGATTTTAATATTTAATTAATGGTGTCTACTAATAGGGCAGTGAAAAACGGCTTGTCCAGAATTGTGTATGCACAAATACAATATGAGCATGCTCGTATCGGCGCTTGAACAGAAAAGTTAGGTTAGGTTAGGTTGTCTGCGCACAAACGTTGTTTCATATCGCATTGACGACCTTCAGCAGTTTTTACCGTATTGGAATTAATTAACATTCAATGTAAACCAGGGTTAGAAATTGATTATAAATGCACTACACTTAACAAAATAATTTTGTTGGCAATGATAATATTATCAAGACACACTTATGTGGGGCGCACAAACGTGTATACCCACATTAATACGGGGCACACAAAAATGTACTTTGTTGTCTCCTAGGGCACACAAATGCGTACAAAATTTTTTTTATATTACTTGTAACTTTCGTAAATATTAATATTTTTCTATAAAGGAAATTGTTTCGTGTAGATTATTACTTTTATTATCTATATAAACCTGCTCGGAATCTCTGATACAGCTTAAATAGTCTATTATTATGCGACAAAACTGAAGAATTTCTTAAACCCACACTAATACGGGCATCTACCCTAGCAAATATGAATCAAGTCATTTTGTCCATGCGGTCCCAATAGTTCCTGCGATAAAGTCACCCAGCCCATAAGTGAGTTATAGAGTAATGAAAGTTGTAACTACAGGCACTACCAAATATTCTATGTAATAAGATCGAAAATTGTTTATGCTTATAGATGGTGTTGTTAGCTACAATTTTCACACAATGAAAATTGATTTGGTCCTCTCGAATAAGAGATCTACAATATTATTTAGTTCATTGGATCCAAATATTTCCAACGCTATAGACACCCAAGTCATAAATCTATCAAAGAGCAACTGATTTATGAATCTCCTATTCAAAGGAACCAAAATCAACTTACAAGATATGAAAATTGTTGCTAAAATGTATACAAAATATTCTATGTAATAAGATAGAAAATTTTGATTTGTTATAGATAGTGTCTTTAGCTACAATTTACACACAATAAAAGTTAATTTTGGTCCTCTCGTATAAGAGACCTACAATATTATTTAGTTCATAATTTTAGTATAAATACTAATTTTTTGGTTTTGTATGTGATCGAAAATATTAAAATATTCTATAATCATTTTGATGCAAGCAAGATATATATTATCAGAATCACAGTATTTCAAGTTTTTAGTATTATTATTAATGAAGTTTGAAAAAAGAATACATCAACGGGGTGGCATAGTCCTACGATTACCGACCGAGTAATTGACACAGTTTCAAGCTTATTAAAAAAACATACGTAAAATCACAAAAATCAAGAGAACACTTCGCTACGGTTTTGAACGTTCTATCACCCAGTAAAAGTTCGGAGTCGAAATATTAAGTTGTTTTTGCAAAAACTTTGAACGAAACCGAATTTTGTTTTGTTCAAAGTTTTTGTAAAAACCACTTAATATTTCGACTTCAAACTTTTACTAGGTGATAGAACGTTGAAAACCACAGCGAAGTGTTCTCTTGATTTTTTGTGATTTTACGTATTTTATTTTTAGTAAGCTTGAAACTGTGCAAATTACTCAGTCGGTAATGATACGGCTATGGCACCCCCTTAATATATGCTAATTGTGTATATGAGGCGTTTCACGTCAACTGTCCCAGCGCGCGCCGCTGGAGCCCCACATCGTGCTATTTCTAACTCACCTTTATGATACTAAAATATACTTAAAAAAATTGTTTGATAAGCGTTTTCGACGTATTTTTTCCTCAGCTTTCCAACGGCGTAAGCAGTTTTTCCGAAATTTTCAATTTTCACCTTCAAAAAGTATAAAACATGTTATATCTCAAAAAGTGTATTTTTAATATTTTTTTTTGACCCTCTAGATCGAAAGCTGAGCATTTTTTACGTAGGAAAGGATATTTTCCAAAGAGTGACGGCGGATCGGTCATTGCAACCAGCCGTGCAATCACGGCCATACGAGGTGATTGATCCGCCGCATGGGAAGTGAACGGAATCACCGGTACAGTAACTGCAGTCACACGTGGTCGCGAGGACGTCCCGACATATCCCGGTGAATCGAAACAGCGTGGTCCGCCGTGAGCGATTCATAGCGCGGAAGCCTTACCACTTCTCTCTGCGTGGGATCAGATACAAAGAGACAGAGTAATATTGGGATCTGATATGGGGGTGTGTCCAATGTATTTAGCAGACTAACAGCTTGCGACGAAGAGCTTGGTATTAACATTGTGATCATAGGCGATACGTTGATTTTTAAAGAAAATGTTTTCAAGTATAAGTCAAATTTGTGAGTGGGTAGGTACAAATCGTACGAAAGGGAAGTTTATTGAAGGAGAGCCGGTTTATTGAAAAGAAATAGTAGAGATTATTATATAAATATTGTTAAAAAAACATTAAGGACAATAGTAAATATCATAAGTCTTTCTCTATCTTTTCCACACTACCCAAGATATAGATAGATAGGTGTGGTTTTTTTATAGGGGCTTCTCCTTTTTTGCTAACTTTAAATTCATTTTCAATTAAATATTTCATTGTTTTTTCTTAATAAAAAGTTAGTAAAAAAAGACCTATTCCTCTGTTAAAAAACTGTAAAATTTTCAAGTATTACTTTTGTTCAATTAAATAAACATATTTTATATTCTTAAAAATTTTTATGCTTATTTAATTAACATAAATTTTAAGCTTGAATGTCGTTCAAAGTTTTTAAACTTCAAAAGCAGGTGGATTTCAAAGTCGCTCAAAGGATATCAGGACGCTAAAAATATTAATTTTGAAGGTCGCTGAAGGAAGACCGATTTTTAAAGTCACTGAATGTTGAGCAAAAGAAATCAGTTTGCAAGGTCATTGAAAACATATTAATTTTAAAGGTCGCTGAAAGCTAACCAATTTTGAAGGTTGGTGATAGCAGACCGATTTTTAAGGTCGCTGATGGCAGACCAATTATTAAGGTCACTGATAGTAGACCGATTTTTAAGATCGCTAATAGCAGTCCGGTTTTGAAGGCCTTTCAGAGTAAACTGATTTTGAAGATCGCTAAAAATAGGCCGTTTTATAAAACCTTTTTTAATAAGGTCGCTGATAGCAGACCGATTTTTAAAACATTTTTTAATATATTATTTAAATTCCAAAGGTTGCAGAAATCAAACCAATTTTGAAGGTCGTTGATAGCAGATCGATTTTTATGATCGCTAATAGAAGAACGATGTTTAAAGTCCCTCAAAGCAACACGATTTTTAAGGTCGCTAAAAATTTACCAATTTTTAAAACATTTTTTAATAAGGTCGCTGATGGCAGACCGATTATCTTCTAAGATTTTCAATTAGATTTTTTATATAATTTAAATCATTTTCTTTCAATGAATGCTCCAAATATTCGTTATACTGATTTGTTTCTTTTATATTTTCTTCTATTTTTGCATTTAATTCGGACAGTCGTATTTCTTCTTCCAATGTATCCACTTTATGTATTTTTTTTCCGGATCCCATAATACTGGAAATTCTGTTTTATTTCGGTTTAAATGATTATTGTACTCATCTATTATATTGTCCATATAATTATTTTCCTCGTCTTCATGTTCTAGTAACTGTTTATTCAATTGTCTAAAATTTGAGCTTGTTCAATGTTGTGAACTTTGTTGGATCCCAGCGTAATGGTATTGGTATTTTTGGATTTGTTAATTGGGATGGAACGTTGGAGGGCTGGTGGTAAAATAAATCACAACTTCCAGTGGTAACGATTTTTTAGGTTTATTTGCAGCGTTCGTGTCGGCCTTCTAGTAGATCAGCGTATTTTACAATTGGATCGCTTTCGAAGATGTTGCCAGGTGGGCGAGCGGACGCAGAGAGAGCGCACAATAGCAAACGCATGGACCGCGTCAGTTCACACACTCTCACACACACTCAGCTAGTCGCGCGCCGGTTGGTGACTTAACGTCTCTTAATCGTGACGTCACGCTAGGGAATGTCTCTCCCCTTCTCTCACTCACACTCTCGCACAGCGAATTCACAACATTCTGCCCACCTTCGTCGATTAGTGACGAAGGAACAACTATATGGTACAATATACTTAATCACTATTTGAGTCTAATTAACATATGGTAATTTAACTAACTTAACTGTTGAACGGACCATAGTGCCGGTACTCGTACGAACCGTAACGACGCGCGCCAAACCGTCATCGCCAGGGTGGAGTGTAATAATTTTACCCATGGGCAATTTGGTAGGATAGTTTCCTGCTTCAAGAGCACTAGGTCACCTATTAAGGGAGGTAGTTGAGGGAATGACCATCTGTTTCGCTTTTGCAGCAAGCTGAGATACTTCTTGCTCCAGCGAGCCCAAAAGTGCTGAGAGAGGTCAGTTATGTGCTGCCAATGTCTTCCCAATGCAACGTGACTGTCGGTGAGACCGGGCTCAGGAACGTGAAACGAAGCCCTGTGAATTAAAAAAATGGGCTGGAGTTAGGAATGTCAGATCTGTTGAGTCATCCGACAGTGCTACCAAAGGTTGAGAGTTAAGGCAAGCTTCGACCTTACATAATAGCGTAGCCAGCTCCGAAATGGTGAGCACCTGCCCGTCTATCACCCTATGTACATGATGCTTCATCGATTTTACAGCCCCCTCCCATAGCCCACCAAAATGCGGGGCGCTTGGAGGGTTGAAAGACCATGTTGTGCCTTCATCGGCTAGATGACGCAATACCTTTGCGTAAAAAGTAGAAGACTCAGACAACATTCGAGCCAATCGCGTATCTGCGCCTACGAAATTTGTTCGCTTATCCGAATATAAATATTTGCAATGATCGCGTCAAGCGGTGAAGCGATGCAAAGCCGCGATAAATGCTTCGCTTCTGTAGTCCTCTACCAATTCTAGATGCACTGCCCGTATAGCCATACACACAAATAAGCAGATGTAGCCTTTGAGAGTGCCCTTGCGTCTAGTTTTCGTTAACCTAGCACTAATAGGGCCGGCATAATCAACACCCGTGCTCAGGAAAGGTGGAGAAGGACATACTATCGAGGGTGGAAGATCACCCATGAGTTGAGTAGCCGTTCTTGCAGCATAGCGAGCGCATTGCAGGCAATTTCGTACTATCTTTCTCACTTGGATGCGCGCGTAGGATCCAAACCAGTTGCCTTAAAGTGGGCAAGCTTAACTGGATACCTCCGTGCAGAGTGCGGAGATGTGCTTGAAAGATCAACAGGGTGGTGAAGGCAGAAGAATGCGGTAAGATTACCGGGTGTTTGGCATTTTCGTCAGTCAGCTGATTGGTAAGTCTGCCGCCCATCCTGATCAAATACTCTTGAACGAAGGGGTTCAAATTGGCGATAGCATTGTTATGGCTCAGCCTTTTGTTAGCTGACAGCAGCGCATGCTTGTCAAAAGAGAACACTACCAGTAATCAACCACCATAACCTGGAATTTAGCGCACTAAGCTGTCTGTTCAAACCATTGACGATTCCTTCTTAGATAATACCAGCGTACACGCTCGCTCCTAGTAACATTTCTATGCTAGCATCATTAGTATATGTTGGATCAGCTAGTTGTAATCCTTTGAGATGAGTGAAATCATTCTTATTACTAGCAGTAGGGGGTTTGTATGAAGACAGCTTGGGCAATACCAAGGCTTATGTGTCCAAACGGAAATTCGAGTCGAAATGAGTTTTAATAGTAAAGTTTGCTAGCTTGTTAGCCATCAGGGTATTGCTTTGTGCTAGCGCTAAGCGATTGCACAAGCTTTGTGTGATGAGCGAGACTTGGCTGCAGGGGTCTAGGAGAGCTCTGACTATTGACCATTTATTTTTTGGTCCAACTATGCCAACTTGAGCGGTTACTAGCAGAACTCCTAAACCGCTTGTAGATTGCGTCGAGTGTGCTGAACTTGATAAACAATTTGAGGCGATTACATTAGAACTAACGTCGGGAGCGGAGATCACGCTTTGATTAGAATTATTAGTAGGTTCAGCACTGGTAGCCTATTTGGACCTGTCCTGATCCAACAATGTGTGATGTCTCGTTTTGCAATTGCAGCAAGTGTAGCGAGATTTGCACTGCTTCGTTGTGTGCTTAGTGCCTAAATAATTAAAGCATAAGCCTTTGGATCTAACTGCTTGTTGCCTTTCAGAAATGGACCTTTTCAAAAGTTGTTCACATTTTGACGTTTGATGCTCAGAACCGCAAAAACTACATTTGAAAATTTTAGTAGATTAATCTTTGCTGACAGCTTGAAGAGTATGTGCTGTACTAGATTCATTTTCCACTTTGGAAAATTTCGATTTCGACTTTCCTTTAGGTTTGATTAACAACTTGATTCGGAGTTTGATCTCGCAATTCTTCCGGTGATTCCAAATTCTCAAGTTGAGACTCGATAAATTCTCGCGCCTGTTCTACCGTAGACGGAGTACCATCATTCTTGGATGGATTTTTTCCAATACTTTTTGGTATTCGACTCAAACTGCTTGACAAATAAGTGAACAATGATATCAAGCTTTCCAGCGAACCGAAGATTTCCATGAAAACCCGCTGAAGCTCAGAAGCTGTTTCAGATTTCATTGGTTGCACATTAAACAGCTTCAAAACGAGGTTATTCACCGTACTTCGTTTATTATCGTAGTGTTTCAGAAGAGAGTTCCACTCCCTTTCATAATGCTCTGCCGAAATGGGAATTGATTTTATACGCTCTAAGGCTTCACCAAAAATAATTGATCTCAAGTAGACATATTTTACTGATGAATCTAGATCTTTCCGCCTGTGAACAATTGAGCGGAAAAGGTTACGGAAATTTTCCCATTGCGACTGAAGACCCGTGAAGTTGGGTAAAATTACTTTGGAAAATGAGTGTTTGTCAATAGCCGTAACTTGCCGCATGTGTGTGACCGCGTGATCGGGAGCTGGTGGATGGTTTTGCTCTGCTGCGAGCTCTTCCGCATCTTCGATGAATTGCGCGAATTCTCCCTTGCGATCGAAGTAATCATCTGTGATTTGATCACTGAGGTGAGATTTGAAATAATCATGATCTTGTAGATCACCTGCAACACCGATAATATTAGCATGATTCACTTCGAACTGAGCATACCAATGGTCAAGTCCACTTAAGCGCGTTGCGCTGCTACCTTACTCATCTTAGCAGCACCCTTTTTCTTGAAATTCACGAATGCATTTTTGATATATTTTTGTGCAGCTTTTGCATACCATATAAGGCATCCCTGCTGAATGGCAAAATGCACTTTAAAAAGTTAAACAAATGAAATGTTATATGAACCTACTGCATGGTTAATCGAGCTATAAAATCTAAGATACCTAAGATTTGTCATTGCGCAGTGATATTCAAAAATTTTTTAAATCAATTGTGCTTGACAAGAGATGAGCAATTGAGTCGCTTTCACAGCTAGGGATGAGCAACCAAATCGCTCTTAAATTGGGGGTGAGCAATCAAATCGCTCTTAAATTGGGTGTGAGCAATGAAATCGCTCTCAAATTCGGGTTGAGCCATCAAGTCGCTTTCAATTGGAAATTGGTTAGACAATTTTGCAATTGACTAAAGAGATTGAAAACTCTAAGTTGAAGATTATGAAATTCTAATTTTCAAAACCTAAAAAAAATTATCTATGTAAGTGTTTAGGCATTGGTGTTGCTTACCTAAATGATAGAACCTATTCGAAGTTACGCGACACTAAGTGAGATCTATCTGATTACTAATCTGAGTACTCAATGCGCACAACAGGTCTAAGGCACACTTACAATTTTTCTTAGCCTGAACATACCGTATGATGCTAAGCATACTGACAACTCTTAGCATCATCACTCAAACACACACACTATGTATCTAGAATAAGTTTGCGCACAACTTATCACCATCCCTAGCTACTGCCTTCGACAAGACACCTATCGTTTCACTGATTCCGACCAGATTATTTGCAGTCTGTCTCTCCTCGATTGTTCAAGTGATTGGCAGAGTTAGCGACAACAAGCACTGATCTTGAATGATGACTGGACAGTTTGCAGAGTGGTTACCTGGCTCTGCAGGTTGTGGTCGAGTCTGCTGATTAGGGCTGAATCTAGCAGGAGCACGGGTGATGTGCAAGATTGGCCAAGTAGAGAGACGAGCAAAGTGAAAACTGAAAATTAGCAAAATTAATAAGTAAAGCTTACTCATTACAAGTCATCATAACTAAAACGACAAAACTACTGCATCTAAACTACAGTGTAGTGCAATATTGTGCAGAGGCTTTTTCAAAAATCTAAAAAGAACAAATTATAACGTGGCGGAATTTTCCACATTATTTTCGCGCTACGGAGAGCGTATTTCTACAACGAATCTCCTCTATTGGCAGCCAGGAGGACAATCCTTCACCTCAGTGTTCAGGGTCACTCGTATTTTTGTATTATTTGTTTATTTTTTTTTTTGTTTTTGTTATCTTTTTTTCATGCGAGAGAAATATTATGCGGCGAGCATATGCGCGACGACGTACTGCCCTTTTCAGCACATCTAGCTGCTCCACCGTCGATCCTCAGCGTCCGTCGTCCGATTGCCGACCGCCTCGCCACCGTCACGATGCAGTCGTCCAACATCAACTGAAAAGGATCGCCTCCAAGGGGGGCCATCTACCGAAGCTACGTATTCTATTTCATGTTTGCCTACGTGAGTTAATTAATTAAGTAACTTCGTGTTTATTTTATCTCTCCCGTTCATTTAATGCATTAATTATTCGTTCCTATAAAGATGCCTTTGCATCTCGTACGCGTTCATAAAAATGCCAAGTCGAGCATTTTCTATAATTCTTAAATAAATTTGTCTGCCTTAAAATATCATGGAAAATTAATAATAATGATTTCGCTCTGCTCCAACCGCTTCTCACCTTGCTTTCTTCTCACTTTACCTTCTTCTCCCTTGAGATAAGCTGCTCCGAAAGATCGTGACCGAATGCTCCGCCGATGTGCGTTTTCGCACTGGAGTATTGGGATGCGCGACGCAACTAGAGTCGTCGACTGCGTGACGAACATTAGTGGCACGCGTCCAAACAAAATGACCGCCGCGCGGCTTCGTGGGAGCCCATGTGCAGCAGCTTGCACGTCGGCGCGTCGCCGCTCGTGTTTGTGTGCCGCTCCGCCTCACCATGCGACTGACCGCATGGCTGATGCAATGACTGCGCGAACGTTTCCTTTTTCTTTGACTGACCTTCTCCGCTACCCTGAAGAAGCCACGATGATCCAGCTCGAAGAACCATGTTTTTGGATTTGTTAATTGGAATGGAACGTTGGAGGGCTAGTGGTAAAATAAATCACAATCTCTAGTGGTAACGATTTTGTAAGTTTATTTGCAGCGTTCGTGTCGGCCTTCTAGTTGACCAGCCAATTTTACAATTGGAGCGCTTTCGGAGATGTTGCCAGGTGGACGAGCGGACGCAGAGAGAGCGCGCATAATAGCAAACGCACGGGCCGCGCCAGTTCACATACTCTTACATACACTCAGCTAGTCGCGCGCTGATTGGTGACTTAACGTCGCCTCATCGTGACGTCACGCTAGGGAATGTCTTTCCCCTTCTCACGCTATGGGTCTCACTCATACTCTTGCACAGCGAATTCGCAACAATCGGTTTTATATCACCTAGGTCTGCCATATTCTTTAATTTAATATACCTTGAATTAATATAATTATTATAAAAAATAATTTGATTTTATTACATAATAAATATAAGAATAATTACAATATAATTATTCATCCAAAATTTCTTTCCACACAATATTGATAATTTCCTCTGTGTTTTCTGAATCATTTTAAATAAATACATTATTGTGATTCCTACATCTAGATTGTGCAACATATAATTGTTCATGTGAAAACAATGGTTTTCTAATATAAATACGAGTATCAAAACTTTGTCCATGTGATTTATTTATTGTCATAGAAAAACCGAGACGATAAGAAATTGTTTTCCATTAACTATAAATGATAATGAAGACGATTCTGCAGTAGTTAACGTTATTCTCGGTATAAAAACTTTATTTTCTGATTTTTCATCTGTTATTATTTCAGCTTATATATTGTACTTAAATAGTCTAGTTATTTTTAATCGCGTTCCATTGCATAAACCATCGTTTACGCTTAAATTTCTTATTAACATTACTATCGCATTATTTTTCAGATTTAATTTATGTAGAGGTAAACCTTCACGAATATTATGCAAGTATTCAGTAGGAAAATTTATGCAAATATTATCATCTGATTAATCAACATCTTTATATGTAGCAGTATCTATCCTATAATAAAGTCATCTCATTACTATCGATCAATTTTAATATTTTATTATTCAGAATAGTTGAATCTTCGTTATGAAACGATAAAATGACGCTATTCATAGATAAATTATAATTTATATCTTTATATATTTTCAAACAAATATCGTCAGTTTTCCAACTGTTTGCTACTCTGAATAGATTAATTATTCCTTCTTCAATAGGGTACGGTGGGGCATGAGCGGCACCCTAACTTTACCGCAATATTTAAATATTAATTTTGATGTTTTTGATATTCAGAAAAAAAGAAATATATAAAGAAACATATCAAGAAACAAATCCCACTTAGTTAAAAAAACCTTATAGGGGTATATTTATTTTAAAACGTAAAAATTTTAGAGTCGTCAAAATGCCGTATTTGCCCCATAGGTGGGGCACGTCCGTCTTATAACTGGGCCACGACAGTTGCGATTAAATACGGATTAAATTACAGGGGTTATGTTCTAAAAATATAATTTTATATATTTTTATATAAGAATAAAAAATAGAAAATTTCTTTTATTAAAATAAACTTCAAACATATGAATATGTAAGAACAACATTTTTCTTAAAACTATTTTTATAATGATTAAGATCACAAATTTTGTTCTAACTAAGTAGTTTGTAACTTTAACTTTTTTTAAATTTATGCAAGATATTATATTATAAACAAGTTTAATTTCTCGACTAGTCAATATAATAAATTAACATTTTTTCTACATAGTTTTTATAAAATCAAGTAAATGAAGAAATACTTTCCCTGGCAATAGCTTTTTGAATAATACACCTATAACACTTGCACAGTTATTTCCTCTATGTAGAGTACTCTATAGGAACTACCATCCGATTGAAGCAACAGTTGACCATCAGTAACAGTAGTATTAGAATACGTTTCATAAGTCTTCTCTATGTTCAGTGCATTCATCGGGACAGTCATTGGAATTCCATAAATTGATTTTTCCACATTGTTCGTTGGAGTAGATTTTTCGGTACTCTGATAACACATGCACACAAAAAAAGTGGTCTGTCACAGAACACTATCATATCCTTATGTACTTTGACGTGTTGAACATGAATCCACTGTCCGTTTGGTTCCATCAGCCCCTGATTTCGCGTAAATCATACCATAAAAGCGGAAAATTGCGGAAAACTGGATTTATGAAGTCCATCAGTGAATAGTAGAAGGTATTCGAACCCAGTTGAGTCATATTTCCATGTATTTTGACTCGCTGAATAAGAATACACCGTCCATTCGACCCTTTTATCCTCTGATTTTGTGCAAATCACTGTAAGTGATTGAAAATTACGGAAAAATGCAGTAAATTGTGGAAAACTGATATCATGAATATCATCAGTGGTATTCATAAATCCTTTAACCTTAAGCCCTTAATCCTTAAACTCTTAAAACCATCGCGCAGTTTCTTAACTGTTAATGAAAAAAAAAGTTATTTATAATTTTTTTCGTTTATAGCGAACCCTTTTATTCTGAAACGATCTGTTCAATGAGTCTCTGACTCTTTTAATACCTCTATTTTAAGTTTCTCTTTTTAACATCCAAATAGTCCGCCATCATATTTACACCCCACGCGCCTTGGTATCTTTTCTCCATTACTTTCAAATCTTGATGAAAAGTACTTCAGATCAGAATGCAAAAAATGCAATTTAACACTCATCAAACAACCTAAACGTTGGTAGAGTTATCGAGCAAACCATTGACAAGTTCTTCATAGTCGTGACTTATGATTTCCTAAAAAGTTTTCAGCAATACTTTTAAAATTCAACCAGGCTGATTTTTCTATCTCATTCATGTGATGTATAAAGTTTTGATATTTAAACGTTTCACGGCTTTGCGGACCATCGAAAATACCTTCTTTTATACTGGCATCACTGAGTTTTTCAAACTGCTTATGTAAATGTATGAAACATTGCCCTTGTTTGTCCAAAGCTTTCGTGAATTATTTCATTAGGACTGGCTTTATATGCAATGGAGGAAGAATAATTTTTGATTGTTCGATCAATGGTTCTCGAATAACGTGATTACCTCGATTCAGTGCATTTCTATTTTGCCATTCTGTTTGTTTATAATGCTTCATGGGATCCCTACTATTCCATAAGCACAAAAAACATGAGAATTCAGTAAATCCTGCCTGCTGTTCTAGTATGATAGAAATAATTTTTCAGTCCCCGCAAACGTGCCACTTGTGATCTGCATAATTAATTAATTTTCTCTAAGGCGTATTTCATATTTTCATAAGATTCTTTGGGCTTAGTAGAGCGAGGTATTGGAATGCTCGCGTACTTATTTCCACTGTGTAACAGAACTGCTTTTAAGCTACGTTGCAAAGAATCTATGAAAAGTCTCTATTCTTTGGGTTGATATATGTTTGCTTTCATTCATTTAGCAGACCTCTAACGTCACAATATACTAACTTTTTATCTTCATCGAGAGTAAAATATTTCCTTAACTCTTTTTCCTGCTCTCTATGTATGAAAAAGTTAGTCCCTGGTTCTGCGAAGCCACGCCTTATAAGTACTGAGGACGTAAATCGAATATCTTTCGATACACCAGTATCTCTCGGATAAAAGCGCTTAACTCCTTTTGATTGAAGGATTTTCAAAATCATTTCTCACCAGCTAGAACGTACTCATCATCGCTTTCATTTACTTCACGTGCACTGATTTGGGTTTGCTCGCTTTCGCCTTCTTCGTATTCCTCAATACGTGTCATCTTCGTGATCTCTTTGTACCTTACTTATATACTTCCATAGATTCATGACCATCTAAAGAACTTTCTTTTATTTTGTCTTTATCGGACGCATTCACATGTGATTTTAAAACCGGCTTCGTCATTGAACATATGCTTGCGTAATTAAATCTTTTATTTAACGTTTGTATTGAAACCATTGACCGCATTCGTGTAGAAGCAGCAGCCTTCGTGTGTTTGTGGTTGCTGCTTCTTGTTCGTGACAAAAATGAAACAAATTTATCATATTTTGCCTTTTTCCATCGATTGAACATCTGCAGCCAACTACTACACATGCCTTGTGGAGCCCACGTTATGTCTCTTGTAAGAATTTGTATGCATTGAAGAAAATTACTCTATTCGCATTGTTGGATATTGTGAATATTTCGCCTTCTGTATATGAGCGTCCGCGTGAGACACAAACAGCGCGACACACGTATACGCACATGTAATTCTACCCTCTCTAGTGTGTCCGCGAGGATGAAGGTATGTCCAGCGGTAGCGAGCGCCGCGCTATACTCTCTCTCTAGTCTCGTACGCCCAGCATGTAATATCTTACGCATGGCGCAGGCAAGCGCCGATTATATAATTACACTTACTCATTAAACTAGTCATTTCATTAAGCCAAATAAAGAGTCTTTTAATTACACCTTTCCACCAACTCCAACATGGTAGAAGATCGTGGTTGGTAAGTGACACAAAAAGACTCTGACTCAATACAAGCCTCGGCGAGTATTGAGGCAGCCTTGCTGTAGCAAGAAAAAAAGCACATAGCTCGCGAAAAATTGACAGTGAAAAATATTGAAGGAAAAGTGCAAAAGTAAGAAAAATACAAATGTGAATAAAGAATAAAATATATCTTCAAGTGATAGAAGAAAGAATTTTTGGAAAATTATGAAAATTCAAGCAGATGCGAGCAGATTAGATTTCTTGTGTGAAGCACGCTGCACGGTGCAAGAATAGAGCACGTGGCAGAATTTGAGGTTATACACGCGGTAAATGGACACTAAAGGACAAGTGAAAACCAAAGAAGAAGTAATACTAGAAGACATTGAATACGAAAGCGAAAAAATAATTGAGAAAAAGATTGCCGAAAAACGTTTTGTGAAAATAGTGCAGAAAATAATTACGCTAAATAAAGTAATAAAAGTTTATGAAGATATTAAGTTAAAAAAAGTCGAGATGGCTAAGCAAGTAAAATTCGAAGATACAGTAATTCCCATTTTTGATGGTGCAAACTATGCAAGCTGGAAATTTTGCTTAATGACACTATTAGAGTATAAAGAGTGCAAAGAGCAAGCTGAAAGAGAGCGGGCTGAGACAGATAAAGCAAATGAATGGAAGAAAAAGGATTTAAAAGCAAGAAATATATTAATAAGCACTATTTCAGACAAGCAATTAGAATATGTTTGTGAATGTGATACAGCTTACAAAATGATGGAAAAATTCAAGAGCATGTACTCTACTAAATCTACAGCGCTGCAAATAATATGCAGAGGTCAACTAGAAGATATTAAACTCAAAAATTATGAGAAAGTTGAAGAATTTTTTGTAGATTTCGAACAAGCCTGCAACAAATTTAAAGCAGCTGGAGGCACATTACCAGAAAAGGAAAAAATGAGGTATTTAATTAGAGCACTACCAGCAAGCTACAGCTTTATTGGGAGTTTCATTGATCTCGTCCCAGAAGAACAACAAACGGTAGACTATATTAAGTCATCAGCTGAGACCTGGATGATCAAGGTCAATCACGACGAAGTGAAAAGTGAAATAGTGAGTGATGTGTTCTATAGTGAAGTAGAATCTAAGTTTTCACCCTATCACAATCCAAGCTTCGGCGAAGATTGTGGTAATAAAAATAGGATAACGAATGTTTATAATTATAATTGCGAAAAGAATGGTAAATTCAAAGAAATCAGTTGGTTGTTAGATAGCGGATGTACTGATCATGTTGTGAATGATGAGAGAATGTATGAAAAATTTATTGTATTAAAAAATCCTATTGAAGTAAAATTGCCAGATGGCAAAAATTTAAAGGCCACAAAAGTAGGCAATATAAAAACATATTTCAAAAATTATCATAATGAAAAATTAATTGATTTAGAGAACGTTTATTTTGTAAAAGGAATTAATAAAAATCTATTAAGCGTTGCAAAAATTACAAGAAATAATACTATTGTTTATAAAAATGATAATGCAAAGATTTATAACAAAAATAAAGAATTAGTTGCGGGAGCAAACAAAATAAATGATTTGTATGTTATGAAAAGTTACATATATAAGGATCTTGAAAATGATGTCTATGTAAACTCTGTAAAATTAACTGAAAAAGAAAAGTGGCATAGAGCATTAGGCCATGTCAACTTTCAATATCTAAACAAATTAGTAAAAGATAAATTGGTAGATGGTTTACCAGATAAATTAGAAAATAATTAAATGAAATGCGCAAATTGTATTCAAAGTAAAATGGCTAATGTACCGTTTAAAAATGAGAGAAGTAAAACTTCAGAAATTTTAGAGTTAATTCATACTGATCTAAATGGTCCACACAGAACACCAGGTTCCGATGGAAAAAAATTTTTTCTAAGTTTTATTGATGATTACAGTAAATGTAGTAAAGTGTATTGTATTAAAAGCAAATCTGAGACTGCAAGTTGTTTTAAAGAATATGTAAATTTAGTTGAAAACAAATTTAATAAAAGAGTTAAAAAATTAAATTGTGATAATGGCAAAGAGTACTTGAATAAGAAAATTTATGAGTTTATAAATAAAAAGGGAATTAAACTATTACCTTGCCCACCCTACGTCCATCAATTAAATGGAGTAGTAGAAAGATTTAACAGATCAGCTATGGATATAGGCAGATGTCTGTTAAGAGAGGCCAAAATACCATTAAGATATTGGCCAAAAATTGTTAAAACAGTATCTTATTTGAAAAACCGTACAATAGCCAACTCAAATGAAAATAAAACTCCTTTCGAAATATTTTTTGGAAACAAACCAAATGTAAAAAACTTAAAAATATACGGAAGTAAAGTCTTCGTTAGAAAACCAGAAGCTTTGAGAAAAGGAAAATGGGATGATAAAGCCCAATTAGGTATATTAGTAGGATATACGCACAATGGTTATAGAGTCTTGTTAAATAATAAGGTAATAAATGCCAGACATGTACAAATTGTCGAAGATGGCACTGAAATAATCTGTTTCGAAAAGGTTAACGATGAAAATATTATTGAATTAAATTTAGACGAATCAAACGATTCAAGTAGTGAAACAAGTAGTATTATTGAAAATAATTATGACAATGAAAATTTAATTAATAATAACGATGAAATTGAAAATATTGAAAATGAGAATGAGAACATCGATAATGCTTTCAATCGTTCAAATGAAAATTTAAATGTTAAAAGAACATCAAACAGAAAGAAAAGTCCGGTACAAAGATACGGAAACCCTGTAGCACATTATATTTATATACATTATGTAAATGCAAATGTACCGAATACATTTGAGGAGGCGTTAAACTCCAGCAAATCTAAAGAATGGCAAAAAGCTATGAATTCAGAAATTGAATGCCTAAAGAAAAATAATACGTGGGTTGTAGTTGAGAAACCTCAAAATAAAAAGATTATTGATGTAAAGTGGGTCTATAAAAGGAAAAGCGATGACTCTCTTAAAGCTAGGTTAGTTGTTAGAGGTTTCCAACAAAGAGAATATCAAGAAAATGTTTATTCGCCAGTAGGAAAAATGGAAACATTAAAAATTTTGTTAAGTCATTGTTGCGTAAATAATCTGTTCATAGAACAAATGGATGTAGAAACAGCGTTCCTTAACGGAAAAGTAAAATCAGAAGTTATATTCATGAACCACAAGGTTATGAAACCGGCAAAAATAAAGTTTGCAAATTATTAAAAGCACTATACGGATTGAGAGAAAGCCCAAAGGCTTGGTATGAGACATTTGATAAATGTGTGAGTAAACTCGGGTTTATAAGAAGCAATTATTATTACTGTTTATATGTAAATAACACAGACGATGATACTATATATATTTTAGTATTTGTAGATGATCTCTTAATATGCTGTAAAAATAAGGATAAAATTAACGAAGTTAAATCTACTTTAATGAAAAGATTTGTTATGAAAGATCTAGGAAAAATGAAATCATATATAGGAATCGACATTGACTATAATAACAAGAAAGGTATAATGACTTCAAGTCAACAGAAATATATAGAATCATTGGCTGTGAAGTACAATTTAGAAAACGCAAGATTGTATGATACTCCGATGGAGACAAATTTAAAACTTGAACAGGCTAATAAAGCAGATGAAACAATAAAATATCGAAATTTAATAGGTGAATTATTATATATTAGCACAGGTACAAGTCCTGACATAACTTACAGCGTGAACAACTTAAGTAGATTTCAAAGTTGCTACGATTCAACACATTTTAAATACACGATGCGAATATTGAAATACTTATACAAAACGAAACATTTAAAATTGACTTATTGTTGTAATTCAAATCAGGATAAACTTAATTGTATGGTCGACTGAGACTTTGCAGGAGATAACATTGACGGAAACTCAACCACCGGATTTGTTATTAGAATGTTTGGAAATATAATCTATTGGAAAGCACAAAAACAAAAAACTGTGACTAAAAATTCAACATTTGCTGAATACATTGCATTGTCTGAAGCGACAACAGAAATATTATTTGTAATTAATCTCTTAAAAGACGCCTTTAACGTACTTAAAAAATTAGCTTTTAAATAACATGTTGATTGTTTTTAAAAAATATTTAATCTCTCATTAAAGTTTTTGGTACTCAGTTTGACGAATGTTAAGATAGCGGGAGAGAGAGAAGGCGAGAGTGACAGAGGGAGAAAGAGAGGGAGTTATTTCTACTTTAATATTTATTTCTACTTTAATTTAGATACATGTATAAGACACAAAATATTTTCGTAAAAAAATTTTAATGCTTTCTTTTTATACCCCTTCTACAACCTGACGCAAAAACTGTGCGTGCACCTAAAAATTACTAGATCTTGCTGTAACTTCAAACATGATTGGTTTATTCAGTGTTCTTGTATAGATAAAACTTTTGACGTCTTCCACCCTGGGAAAATCATACATGAGAATAACTGAGCACTTTTATTTGGTGAAAATTCACAATAATACATCCCTTTCGCATTTTTCATTTGACATAATCTTTTATGAAATATAAGTTAGATATAAGTTCTTCAAATTATTATTGATTGAAACTACGTAAATTATTAACTCAGCATTATACCTACACATAATCTTGTTAAAAAAAACACAACCAGTTTATAAACTGATAAACACTGAGAATCAAAGCTTTCTTGATATTCTTGTGTAGATAAAACTTTTGGCGTCTCACACCCTGCGAAAACCATACATGAGATTAACTGAGCACTTTTTTTGTTGAAATTTTTACAATAACACATCCTTTTCGCTTTTTTCATTTGACATAATCTTTTATGAGATAATGAGTTAGATATAATTTCTTGAAATTATTATTGATTAAAACTACGTAAATTATTAACTCAGCATTACCTACACATAATCTTGTTAAAAAAACACAACCAGTTTATGAACTGCAGATAATCACTGAGAATCAAAGCTTTCTTGATATTTTTGTATAGATAAAATTTTTGACGTATCATACCCTGGTTATATCATACATGAGATTAACTGAGCACTTTTTTTGTTGAAATTTTTACAATAACACATCCTTTTCGCTTTTTTCATTTGACATAATCTTTTATGAGATAATGAGTTAGATATAATTTCTCGAAATTATTATTGATTAAAACTACGTAAATTATTAACTCAGCATTAGACCTACACATAATCTTGTTAAAAAAACACAACCAGTTTATGAACTGCAGATAATCACTGAGAATCAAAGCTTTCTTGATATTTTTGTATAGATAAAACTTTTGACGTATCATACCATGGTTATATCATACATGAGATTAACTGAGCACTTTTTTTGTTGAAATTTTTACAATAACACATCCTTCTCGCTTATTTCATTTGACATAATCTTTTATGAGATATAAGTTAGATATAAGTTCTTGAAATTATTATAGATTGAAACTACATAAATTATTAACTCAGCATTTCCCACACATAATCTTGTTAAAAAAACATAACCAATTTATGAACTGCAGATAATCACTGAGAATCAAAGCTTTCTTGATATCCTTGTATAGATGAAACTTTTGACGTATCACATCCTGGTTAAATCATACATGAGATTAACTGAGCACTTTTTTGTTGAAATTTTCACAATAACACATGCTTTTCGCTTTTTCATTTGACATAATCTTTTATGAGATATAAGTTAGGTATAAGTTCTTGAAATTATTATTGATTAAAACAACGTAAATTATTAACTTAGCATTACCTACACATAATCTTGTTAAAAAAAACACAACCAGTTTATGAACTGATAATCACTGAGAATCAAATCTTTCTTGATATTCTTGTATAGATAAAACTGTTGACGTCTCACACCCTGGGAAAACCATACATGGGATTAACTGAGCACTTTCTTTGTTGAAATTTTCACAATAACACATCCTTTCGCTTTTTTCATATGACATAATCTTTTATGAGATAATAAGTTAGATATAAGTTCTTGAAATTATTATTGATTGAAACTACGTAAATTATTAACTCAGCATTACGCACACATAATCTTGTTAAAAACACAACCAGTTTATGAACTGATAATCACTGAGAATCAAAGCTTTCTTGATATTCTTGTATAGATAAAACTTTTGACGTCTCACACCCTGGTTAAATCATACATGAGATTAACTGAGCACTTTTTTTGTTGAAATTTTCACAATAACACATCCTTTTCGCCTTTTTCAATTGACATAATCTTTTATGACATGTAAGTTAGATATAAGTTCTTGAAATTATTACTCATTGAAACTACATAAATTATTAACTGAGCATTACCCACAAACAATCTTGTTAAAAAAACACAACCAGTTTATGAACTGACAACACTGAGAATCAAAGCTTTCTTGATATTCTTGTATAGATAAAACTGTTGACGTCTCACACCCTGGGAAAACCATACATGAGATTAACTGAGCACTTTTTTTGTTGAAATTTTCACAATAACACATGCTTTTCGCTTTTTCATTTGACATAATCTTTTATGAGATATAAGTTAGATATAAGTTCTTGAAATTATTCTTGATTAAAACTACGTAAATTATTAACTTAGCATTACCTACACATAATCTTGTTAAAAAAAACACAACCAGTTTATGAACTGCAGATAATCACTGAGAATCAAAGCTTTCTTGATATCCTTGTATAGATGAAACTTTTGACGTATCACATCCTGGTTAAATCATACATGAGATTAACTGAGCACTTTTTTGTTGAAATTTTCACAATAACACATGCTTTTCGCTTTTTCATTTGACATAATCTTTTATGAGATATAAGTTAGATATAAGTTCTTGAAATTATTATTCATTGAAACTACGTAAATTATTAACTCAGCATTACCCACACATAATCTTGTTAAAAAAACATAACCTATTTATGAACTGCAGATAATCACTGAGAATCAAAGCTTTTTTGATATTCTTGTGTAGATAAAACTTTTGTCGTCTCACACCCTGGTTAAATCGTACATGAAATTAACTGAGCACTTTTTTGTTGAAATTTTCACAATAACACATCCTTTTCGCTTTTTTCAATTGACATAATCTTTTATGAGATGTAAGTTAGATATAAGTTCTTGAAATTATTACTGATTGAAACTACATAAGTTATTAACTGAGCATTACCCACAAACAATCTTGTTAAAAAAACACAACCAGTTTATGAACTGATAATCACTGAGAATCAAAGCTTTCTTGATATTCTTGTATAGATAAAACTGTTGACTTCTCACACCCTGGGAAAACCATGCATGAGATTAACTGAGCACTTTCTTTGTTGAAATTTTCACAATATCACATCCTTTTCGCTTTTTTCATTTGACATAGTCTTTTATGAGATAATAAGTTAGATATAAGTTCTTTAAATTATTATTGATTGAAACTACGTAAATTATTAACTCAGCATTACGCACACATAATCTTGTTAAAAACACAACCAGTTTATGAACTGATAATCACTGAGAATCAAAGCTTTATTGATATTCTTGTATAGATAAAACTTTTGACGTCTCACTTGCTGGGAAAACCATACATGAGATTAACTGAGTACGTTTTTTGTTGAAATTTTCACAATAACAGATCCTTTTCACTTTTTTCATTCGACATAATCTTTTAATTGGTGATTGAGTAAGTATGTATAACAGCATAGTACTGATATCGACTAAGATGACAAATGCTTTTCCATTAATAATATAATCACCAGGGTCATGAGGACAATCGTTCATTTTTGCTAATTCAAAATTAGATTTTTCAGATAGTACATAATTAGAACTCTTCAACATTATTGGCTATATCTCCAAAATGACTCGAAAAAATCTTGTTACATAATATCTGTAAAAATTAGAACTTCTGAACATGTTTGGCTACATCTCCAAAATTACTTGAAAAACTCTTGTGTAATATATGTATCTGTAAAAGTGAAAAATCACACAAAGGCCCACCAAAAATTATTATTAGAATCTTTGATATCTACACTACTAAACACAACAATTTCGTATTCTATTTATAAATGTTATGAAATAAAATATATAAAAAATATAAATATACTTGTACTTATCGTACATTTTATATAACTTACAAGTCAATATTTCCATGTTTTAATAATTGGACTTATATCTGATCTGATAATTTATTCTTTTTGTTGGTTAAAAAAATTTCTGTCCTTCTAGTTCTTATGTAGAATTTTCATCTTATCTAATTTAATTTAAAAAATATAACTTTAACTAATGATGTTTCCTTCTTTTGTACAATCATGTATAAATACAGATCATTCTTCTTATTATGTAAGTCTGAAAAAAAATTTTCTTACTCGCCCACCCGAAAGTACGTACTTTCGGCCCGCATCTCCGGGCCGAAAGAGAAACTTTCGCATCCTATTTTAGACCAACCGCGCGCTCTGATTGGCTGCCGAAATTTCCTGACCCGCGGCGCTTCAGCGCCCGCGCGCATGCCCGAGGAAAGATATTTGTGCGGTGTGAAGGTTAGACACGTACGAAATAAACAGAGGAAAGTGCACGGGTGACGAAAAAAAAGTTAGTTGAAATAAAAAGTGGCTTTGTTTGATTGTGGTTATTGTTTTTTAAACGTATGGACGGGAGCGTCCGAGAAAAATATGTTTGTGCGGTGTGAAGGTTAGACACGTACGAAATAGACAGAGGAAAGTGCACGTGTGACGAGAAAAAAGAGTTAATTGAAATAAAAAGTGGTGTTGTCTTTTTTTAATGAATGTGTTTCTGATGCCCGCCCCGACCAGCAAAACCTCGGCTTCGCCTCGGTCTTGCAAATGTCGGGCGGGCATCAGACCATCTGTACAATAGCGAAAGTAGCAGACGCCCAAAAAACCAGCTCTCTACGCCGAGCCGAAAGAAAAAACAGTCGGTAATATCGACCGAGCTACCCAAAGCGGCCGACAGAGGCACTACTATCGAGCG